>PVJO010020722.1:0-31393 GCA_004026905.1 Hystrix cristata
TGGGAAAAAAATAAAAATAAATGCTAAAGATAAAAAAAAAAAAACAGTGTAACACATGGAAGTACAGTCCTGTAATCCCAGCATTACGGAGGCTGGACTACATAGCAAGACCCTGTCTCAAAAAACCAGATAATCAACCAACCAACCAAACCAATAAAACCCACCAAACAAAAAACAACAATAAAAAACAGCACAGCAGAAATGATGACTGCTTGTGACAGGATCATAAGTACCTTAGACACAGCTGGGGGGATCTCTAGCTTGAGGCTATGTCAATAGAAACTCCCCAAACAGAAAAGAGCAAAGAGAAAAAAGACTGCAATAAAACACAGACCAAAAGCCAGGAACTGAACATCCAAGAATGGTGAGGTGGCTGCACAGGGCATCCTTGCCCATAATGAGAACAGCAGAAGGAAGAGAAAGAAGCAGAAGAATCGGAAGCAATAATGACTGAGAATTTCCTCCAAATTAAGGTCAGAAACCAAAATACAGACTCAGAAAGCTCAGAGAGCGCCAGGCAGGAAAATGGGGGAAAACCCTGCGGCCGGGCCTATCATGTTCACACTGCGGAAAATCAAAGGGAAGCAGGGAATCCTGGAAGAAACCGGAAAGAGAAAAACATCTTCTCTATAGAGGAGTAAAGATAAAATTGTATAACGATTTCTCAATCCTGTGTAAGCAAGAAGACAGTGGAGTGAAATATTTAAACAAAAAAAAATCAAGGTAGAAATCTGCACCCTGTGAAATTATCCTTCACAGATAAAGGAAAAATAAGGAATTTCTCATACAAACAAAACTTGGGCAAATTTGTTCCCAGCCAACTTTCCTTGACAAAAAAAAAAAAGTATTGAAAGAGGTTCTTCAAGAGAAGGGAACTCAGGCCTAGATAAAGAAAAGAAGAGAAATGGGTAAGGAAGACATGATGATAAAATAAAATTTTTCCTTTGTTCTTTTTTGCAGTACAGGAAATTGAACCTGAGGTCTTCTGAGATACATCCCTAGTCTTTTTTTTTTTTTTTTTTTTGAGACAGGGTCTCACTAAGGTGCTAAATTTCCCAGGCTGGGCTAGAACTTATGATCTTCCTGCCTCAGCCTCCCAGAGTACTGGGATTACAGGTGTGTACCACTGTACCCGGTTTATTTTTCTTATTCTTCATTGATCTAAAAGATAAGAGTTTATTCAAATAATAATAGCAACAATGCACTCAGCTGTATGTGTGTGTGTGCACTTATGTACACATAATACAGATAAATGACAGCAATGTGAGAAGAGAGAGAAATCAGGATTACTCATGAAATGATATAGTGGTGCTTTTAAAAAGTGAACACGGATTAGCCATGAATATATATTCCAAACTTTCTTTTTCTTTTTCTTTTTCTTTTTGCTACTGGAGCTCAAACTCAGGACCTTGCACTTGCTAAGGTAAGTGCTCTAACTACTGAGCTAAATCCCCAGCCCTACATAGCAAACTTTAAACAACCACTACAAAAAGAGGAGAAAATAAAACCATATAAAACACTCAATTAAAACCACACACAACACACACACACACAAACCAGAAAAAGAATAAAAGACAAAAGTGGGAAAAGAACAGGGCAATGAATTGGAAGCAAGGCATATGGTAGATATTAATCTGACTGGACTGATAATCACTTTAAACATCTGTGGCTTAAACGCACCAAGTGAAAGACATAAATTGTCAAAATTGTTCAAAAACATAATCCAACTATATGAGATCTTCACAAGAAAAATCTCTTTACTAGTAGGGATAAATAGACTTTAAAAGCAAATTGATGGAGAAAGCTGGAGCATGCTAACACTAATCAAAAGAAAGTGGCAGTAGCTATACTGATTTCTGAGAAAGCAGATTTCCTGGTAATAAAAATGTTCAGGAATAAAGAGGAGTGTCATAAATGATTTTAAAAAGTCAATTTCCAAAGAAGGCATAAAAATTCTTAGCATGTGTTGTGGTTTAGATCTAAAATGTTCCTTTCCCAAGACTCTCATGTCTGGAGCTGGGGCCTGGTTGGAGGGGGTGGTGCCCGTTGTGTGACTCGGAAGGGTGTTCCCACTGGCTGCCCCTTCTCTCTGGTTCCTGCACCGTGTAGGGAGCACCCCTCTCCATGCCATCTGCCGTGTCACTCTGTCCTGGAACCAGTCAACCATGGACTGAACCCCCTGAACCATGAGCCAGAACAAACCTCTCCTCCTTTAATTTGCCAGTGTGAGGTGTTTTGTCCCAGGGATGGGAAAGTGACTAATACAGCATGTATGCATGTAATAAGAGCATCAAAATAAATGAAACAAGAGTGAGACAGGTGCAAGGAGAAGGAGATAAATTGCAATTAGGACTGGGGACTTCACACCCCTCTATCAGCAATGGACAGACCCAGAGGCGGGAAAATCAGTAAAGGTGTAGTTACATTCAATAGCACCATCAGTCGACCAGGTAGAACGAACACTTATAGACTCCTTTATTGATCACAGCGTTCTTTTTAAACTCATATAGAACATTCACCAAGACTGACCACATTGGGGGGCATTCAACACACCTCGACAAATCTAACAGAATGAATCATACAGTGTCTAGTCTAAGATCAAATTGAAGTAAACTAGAAATCAATAAAATAAAGATAGCTTGTGCTCACTTTGGCAGCACATATACTGAAATAAAAATAGCTAGGAAATCAAAAAATACTTAGAGATTAAACAGTACATGTTCAAGTAATGTGGTTCAGAGAATAATCTCAACAGAAAATTTTAAATATTTTAATTAAATTAAAATATAACTCATCAAATTATGGGATGCAATGAAAACAACAGTTGGGGGAAATTTATAACATTGAATGCATATGTTACAAAAGAAGGAAGCTCTAAGATGAGTATGGTGACACATTCCTGTAATCTCAGCACTCAGGAGGCTGAGGCAGGAAGAATCAAGGTTAGCCTGAGTTCACGGCCAGTGAGAACTACACGGTGAGACCCTATCTCAAAAAAAAAAAGTATATATATAATCAGTAATCTAGAATGAAAAGCAAAATAATTCCAGAGTAAGCATAAGAAAAGAAATCATAAAAGTTAGAGCAGAAATCAAAGGAATCGAAAACAAGATCAACAACATAATCGAAAACAAGAAATCAACAACAAAAATTGAAACCACCAATACAATCCATAAGCATCTAGCCTGCTAAACTGAGAAAAATGGCTAACGTCAGACATGAAAGACAGAACACCACTATGACCCCGCTGACGTCAAAAGTGCAATAGAGGAATACAGAGAACCTTAGATTGGGAGTTACTTGTTCTGTGTCTTCTGCAAGACAAGCAGACATTTCTAATAAATTTTCGCTTGATAAAGGAGTGATGTCTTACAGTACGAGGGCTGTGACATGATGCCAACTGTCACATGATCACAGCTGAGCCAATGGTTCTCCTCTGTCTCTCTCCCTCCCTCTCTGTCTCTCTGTCTCTCTCTCTCATTGTAGGATTGCGTGCAATGTCACATTTCCACAAAATCCTCAAAAGGGTGCACAAGCAGTGTTGCTGCGAAGATTCCTTGCTAAAGTTGCAGGGAAAGAAAGACATTCCATGGAGCTAGCAGACAGCAGTGATCCCGTTAGCAGAAGTGACAGCCGTCCTCCACAGGGCCCCTCCTCGCTCCCGTCCCCCTCACACCAGCCATGAAGGCTTCCGAAGCTAAGTGCAAGTTAATTTGTTTTTCTTTATATTTTACATTTTCTTTGTTATTTTGTATTATATTACAGTATTGTAATCATTTTATATGTATATTTTTTGAGTTGTGGAACAAAACATCTGAGATACTATTATTTCTTGTGGGGAAATGTGCTTTGATTTACAAGTGCTTTGGATTACGAGCATGTTTCTGGAATGAACTGTGCTTGCAACCAAGGTTTTACAGTATTAGGAACAACTCCATGCCTACAAATTTGATAAGCAAGATGCAATGGATCAATTTCTTAAAAGACATAATCTGCCAAAACTCACACAAGAGGAAATAGACCATTTGAATAGGACCGTATCTATTAAATGAATTGAATTGATATTTAATAACCTTCCAAAATTTAAACCACCAGACCTAGAAGTGTTCACAGATGAGTTCTACCAAACATTTAAAGGAGAACTCACACCCATTGTTTGCGATCAATTCTGGAAATAGAAGAAGAGGGAATATTCCCTAACTCAGTCTGTGAGGCCATCATTAACCTAATACTAAAGACAAACAAGGACATTGCAAGAAAAGGAAACTACAGACCAATATTCCTCATGAATATAGATTTAAAATATCTTCAACAGAGACTGGGCGTGGTGGTGCATGCCTGTAATCCCAGCACTCGGGAGGCTGAGGCAGGAGGATCACTGCAAGTTCGAAAAGGCCACCCTGGACTCCACAGTAAATTCAAGGCCAGCCTGAATTACATGGTGAGACCCTTCTCCCCCACAAAAACTTCAACAAAATATTTGCAAATCAAATCCAACAATGTGTGAAGAGAATTATACACCGCCACAAGTGGAAATTATCCCAAATACATAAATCTGGTCCAATATGTGAAAAATCTATTACTATAATCTGATTCGCTGCATCAACAGGCTAAAGAAGAAAAGTCGGGGCTGGGGATTTAGCTCAGTGATTAGAGTGCTTGCCTTGCAAGCACAAGGGCCTGAGTTCGATCCCCGACACCAAAAAAAAAAAAAAAAAGAAAAGTCACCTGACCATATCAATAGATGCAGAAAAAGCATTTGATAAAGTCCAATACCTATTCATTGATTTAAAACTAAAAACTTGGGTTGAGGATTTAGCGCAGTAGTAGAGTCCTTGCCTCAAAGGGGCAAGGTCCTGAGTTCAATCCCCAGCACCCTCTCCCCCAAAAAGAGGTAATCAAAATAAAAACTCCCAGCAACGTGGCAACAGAAAACAGAGAGGGGCTTCCTCCACTTGATACGGACAGCTAACATCATCTTTTGTGTGTGCGTGTGTGTGGTCCTGAGGATTGCACCCAGGGCCCTCACATTGAGCTACATCCCCAGCCCTTTTTATATTTCAGGAAGTCTCAATAAGTCATCAAATGGCCCAGGCTGGGCTCGAACTTGTTATCTTCCTGCTTGAGACTCCATGAATGCTGGGATTACAGGCACGCGCCATCGCGCCAGACTCTGACATGATTCTTAATGGCAGAAACTAGAAGCTTCCCCCTGAGACCAAGAGCAAACCAAGGATGTTTGCTCTCGCTCATTTCCAGCAACATACTGGCATTCCCAGCAAAGTGCAAGAGAAGAAAAAAAAAACGATATTGATCGTGTAGGAAGAAATAAAACTGTCTTTGTTTAGAAGAATGATTGTTTGTATAGAATATAGAAAAGAATTGACCAAAAAAAAAAATCTCCTGGAACTAATAGGATACAAAGTTTATTTACAAAAGTCAATTGCTTTCCTATTAATTAGAAACAAACAAGTGGAGTTTGAAATAAAGAACGCAATACTGTTTACATTAGAATTCCCCAAAATGAAATACTTAGATATAAGTCTAACAAATTGTGTAGAATATATGAGAATAACAATAAAACCTGGATGAAAACCAGCCGAGCATAGTGGCCCATACCTGTAATCCCAGCACTTGGGAGGCTGAGGCAGGAGGATACCATGAGTTTGAGGCCAGCCTGGGCTGCATAGTGAGTCCAAGACCGGCCTGAACTACATATTGAGATCCTGTCTCAAAAAACAAAACAAAGCAGAAAAACCCTGGATAAAAGAAATCAAAGAACTAAATACATGGAGAACTATTCCATGTTCATGGATAGCACGCCTCAATACTGTATTGTCAAGACGTCAGTTCGCCCCTGGTTTGTCTATGGAGTCAATGTAATTCCAATAAAACTCCCAGTAAGTTATTTCTGTTGACTGTCCCTGCCCCTTTTGGGGGCGGCGCACTGTGGATCAAACCCACAGCTGGGTAAGTGTTCTACCCCTGAGCTATGTCCCCTGTACAACCAGCCCTTATTGTTACTGATGTTGACAAACAGATTCTAAAGTTTATGTGGAGACACAAAAGACCCAGAACAAAGTCAGGACTTTGTCAGGAGAACAAAGTCAGAGGGCTGACACAACCTCAAGAGTCACTGTCAAACCACAGTAATCAAGCTAATGCGGAGCTGGCATAAGAATCGATCACAGATCAACAGGACAGAAGAGAGCTCCACAGAGCAATAGTCAACTTATTTCTGATAAAATACTAAAGGCAATAAAACGTATCAAAGATAGTCTCTTCAACAGATGGTGCTGGAGCAAGCAGAAATCCACATGCAAACGATGACTCTAGACACAGACCTTACACCTTTCATGGAAATTAGTTCAAAATAGACTACAAAACCAAGATGTATCATGTACAGGTACAAAATAACCATGTTGATTATGATCATTATGTATACAATGTACCAATACATGTTCTTGGTAAAAAATAATTTAAAAATTTAAAAAAAAAATAGACTACAGATTTAAATGTAAGATCAAAGGCCCTGAGTTCGATCCCTGGCACCAAAAAAATAAATAAGTAAATAAATAAATAAATGTAAGATAAAAAAATTACATATCTTCTACTCGCACAGGCTAACAGAGGAGAAAATCTCGACCTTGGGTATGGTAATCACCTTTGCAGGCCGCTCCAGAGGCAGGAACCATGAAACAAAGACATAATCTGGACTCAATTAAATTTTTTTTAAAAAAAACTCCTGCTTCGTGAAAGATACCGTCAAGAGAATGGGGAGACGCGCCACAGGCTGGGAGAAAAATGCTCGCCGAAGACATATCTGATAAAGGCTCTTACCAAATCACACAAAGAACTCTGAAAACTCAACAATAAGAAAACAAGTAATCCAATTTTGAAATGGGCAAAAAATCCAAACAGACACCTCATGGAGGAGGGAGTACAGACGTCGAATAACTACATGAAAAGTTGCCAAGGTGATACGTCAATGGACAGTCGCAAAGACACTGCTGCACACTTACTAGAATGGCTAAAATCCAGAACCCTTAAAACACCAAATGTTGGCACGGATGAGGCACCAGAATTCGTATTCATTGCTGCTAGGAATGCAAAGTGATACGGCCACTCTGGAACGCAGTTTGCAAATTCTTACAAAACTAAACATACTGTTGTCACCCGATCCAGCAATGTGCTCCTTATTTACGCAAATGAGTTGAAAAGTTACTTCTACGGAAAAATCTGCCCGAGAGTGTTTATAGCAGCTTGGTTTATGCTTCTCAAAAGTTGGAAGCGACCAAAATGTTCTTCCATAGATAAATAGATGAATAAGTTGTGGTACATCCAGGCAATGGAAATTTTATTCAGTGCTGAAAAGGAACGAACTACCAAACCATGAAGAGAATGAAGGAAATTTAAATGCATATTTCTAAAGGAAAGAAATCAACCTGAAATAGTCACATGTCCGATTCCCACTGTAGGATTGTGTCAGTCATTTTCTCTTTGCTGACACACAACTTAAAGCAGAAGTTTATTTTGACTCAAAGTTTGTAGAAGTTTCAGTCCATAGTTAGCCGGTTCCAAGACAGGATGTCATGGCAGAGGGGCACCGGAGGAGAAGCAGAGAAAGGTCAAGGGAGGAGCCAGAAAGGGAGATAAATCCTTTCCGGATCACGCCCACAGTGATTGGCCTCTTCTGATCAGACCCCACTTCCTGTCAGTTACAGCGCCCGTATCATCCAAACACCCTTCAAAAGCTCCAGCTTGGAGCTCCTGAGGCTTCAAAGGGACGTCCAGTTAGAAGCCAGACCAGGATATTCTGGGAAAGGCAAAACTAAGGAGATGGCAAAAGAATCATTGATTGCCAGAGGGAGGAAGGGGAAGAGATGAATAAGCAGAGAAGGAAGGATTTTTCTACACTCTGTGTGGAACTACAATCTTGGAGATACATTATATGCTCTTATTTGTCAAAACCCATAAAACGCACAACACTAAGAATGAACTCTAATGTATATAGTAAACTTTGGGTGGTAAGGATGGTGTAGACTCATTATTTGCAACAATGTGCCACTTGATATGGGATTTTTTTTGGGGGGGTGCTGGGGATCGAACTCAGAATGTGGGATTTTCACAGTGGAAGGGCTGGCGTGGTGGTACACACCTGTAATCCCAGCACTCAGGAGGCTGAAGCAGGAGGATCACCGCGAGTTGGAGGCCAGATTTGGCTGCTTAGTGAGTTCAAAAGACCCTCTCCAAAAAAAAAAAAAAAAGACTTTGTATATATAGGGGCAGGTGACATATGGGAAATTTGTGTGTCTTCTACTCAGGTGCTGTGAACCTAAAGTACTCTAACATATAAAGTGAGTTTTAAATGACTAAAAAAGACTCAAGAGACATTATGATCAGATTTAGTGGACAATTCTTGGCAATATCTTTGGTGGGAAAACATTAAAAAGCATTTTCACATTTTTGAAACAAATGTGAAAATTTCGATTGGGTAATCAGTAATGTGCAGTTATTTTCAGCATTGTTTGGTGATTAGGATTATGGTGCTATGGTTTTGTTGGCTCACTGGATTCCTAAGCCTACAAGTCAGTGTGTGTCGCCAACCAAATAGATATTTTTTTATTTGTTTGTTTTTGTTTTTGTTTTTGTTTTTTGTGGTGCCGGGGATCGAACTCAGGCCCTTGTGCTTGCAAGGCAAGCGCTCTAATCACTGAGCTAAATCCCCAGCCTCGATATTTTATAATTTAAATATAGATAAGTTTAATTTTAAAATGAAGATAATAGAGATGATTTCCTTACTTTTTTTTTTTTTTGTCTTTTTTTCGATGCTGGCGATTGAACCCAGGCCCTGAGAGAGCTGGGCAAGTGCTCTGCCCCTGAGCTGCGGATGCCAGCTCATGAGAGATATTTGAAGACCGATCACAGGCTGGGAACGTAGCTCCCGGGTAGAGCGCTGGCCTAGCATGATAAGGTCGGAGGTTAATCCCCAGCTTCCCAAAGAAAAAGACCAATCACGACCACCGAGAGAGCTCGTGATCAGGAAACCAGCCTTAAAACCCGCACGTGCTTCTAATCCCAGCACTCAGGACCCGGACAGAAGAGCATTGTGAGTTCAAGACCAGCCTGAGCAATTTCTTGCTAACAGCCTCAGCAAATTTCAGGCCAGCCTAGACTACACAGTGAGACCTTGTTTCAAAAAAGAAAGAATCCTGAAGGAAGTTTTTCAAGCAAAAGGAAAGTGATCCCAGATGGAAGCAAGTAGAGCTAAAGAGCATCAAAAAGAGGAAGGTATGTGGTGTGGTAAGCAGTCTCCAAATTGGTCCCCATTGGTCCAGCCTCCTGGTATTCACAGTGTCCTGTATTCCCCTCCACGGTACACCGCGGTCAGTCTACACAGCCAGTAGAATATAGCAGAAATTCTCATCCCTGAGGATACTGTGGCTTCCCTCTCCCTCTCTCCCCCTTTGTCTCTTTCTGTTTCTCTCTCTCTCTCCCTCTTTGTCTCTTTCTGTTTTTCTATCTCTCTCTCCCTCTCTCCCTCTTTGTCTCTTTCTGTTTCTTTCTCTCTCTCTCTGTGTCTATCTCTCTGTCTCTCTCTCTCCCTCCCTCCCTCTCTCCCTCAACACTCTGGGGAAAGTCAGCCAGAGCAGGAACAACGTCCAGCTGAGGGGCTCCTGTGAGGAGAAACTGAGGTCTCTAGCCCATGGTCAGTGAAGAGCTAAAGTCTCTTGCTAATAATGTTCAGGGGAGGGAACTTGGAAGTGGGTCCTTCGGCAACACTTAGAGCCATTAGATTATGAAAGAAGTATGGGTTAAGATAAATTCTCTAAGCCACTACCCTACGACAGCATAAAAAGAAGAGTGAATTGAACCTAAGGTATGTAGAAAGGAGGAAATAATACAGGTCAGAGTGAAAAATCAATAAAACAGAAAGCACAGAAACAGTACAATGAAGAAACAATAAAACTAAGAGGTGGAGTTTTGGAAAGATGATTAAGATTGATAAACTTTTATACTGTCCAAAAAAATGGTTAATTAATCAAAACAAGCTGTAGAGAATGGAAAAAAATTTAAACAGATGAGGCAATTGAAAAACAAGTAATGAGATAGCAGATTTTGACCCACATAGCTATAATTATAATCAGTAAAAATGGACGAAAAAGAAAAATTGCCGAAACAGTTTTAGAGAAAATTTCACGTATTTACTGCTGTAAGAGAGCTACTTTATATACAAAGACACAAAAATACTGAAGGGGGAACCATAATATGCAATGTTAACCAAAAGATACAGCATCATATAAATCTTAACTGCTTTGTGCATACAAACGAAATAGACTTTAAGTCAAGAAGGAATACTAGTAATAAAGAGTATTCTTTCATATTTTATTTTTATTTTTGTTTTTTTGAGACAGGGTCTCACTATGTAGTTCAGGCTGGCCTTGCACTCACTACATAGCCCAGGCTGGCCTCGAACTCCTGGCAATCCTCCTGCCTCAGCCTCCCAGGTGCTGGGATTATAGGCACATGCCACCATGCCCAGCTGAGATGGGTAATTTTTTTAAAAACACAACTACTAAGTTTTTAAGAAGACAGTATATAGTCCAACATCTAGTAGAAAAATTGTATCAGTAACTAAACATTTTCCTACAAAGTAAATTTCAGGTCCAGATGACCAGAATATTGGATTCTTCCAAATATTGGAAAAAGAAATAACACAAATTTTACACAAGCCCTTACAGAGAACAGAAAAAAAGAACACTTCCTAACTTTTTGGATGAGGGCAGCATAACCTTGCTATTAAAACCAAACTAGGACATTATGAGAAAGGAAAATTTCAGAGCAATTTCTGAGAAGACCTACACACAAAATTGCGAACAAAATGGTAGGTAGCAAATAAAACCCAGGCTTATAAAAAATGGTAAAGCACCATAACAAATTTGAATTCACTCCAGGAATGTGAATTTGGCTTCACATTTGAAAGTCAGTTACTTAATTCACCACGCTAAAAGTACGGAAGAGTAAAATCACATTTCAATAAATGTTTAAAGGCATTTGTTAAAAATTCAACATTTATTCATGATAGCAGTCATTAACACATTGCAAAAGGGAATTTAGTTAATAAAAAGGAAATTTTCTTAGACTGGATATATATGTATATATTATATCTCACTACTTCTATGCAATATTGCATGGAAAGTCCTAGCCAGTGCAATAAGGCCAGAAAAAGAAATAAAATGTAGAAGATTTGAAAAGAAAAAAATAAAATGGTGGCAATTTATTGATAACATGAATATGTATGTATGAAAAAACTTAAAACTATACGTATGATTTGGACTATTAAATTTGGTGAGGTTGCTGGAAGCAGGATCAATATACAAAGATCACTCATGTTTCTATAGGTTGGCAATAGCAATTACAAAGTATTTTCTAATCAACAACAGCATTGTCTAGTATTACAAAACCTCAAAACCTAGGAATAAATCTGACAAAGTATGTTTGTGGTTCTACACAGAAAACTACAGAATATTAACCAGGCATGGTGGCGCGTATCTGTGATTCCAGCACTCTGGGAGGCTGAGTCAGGAGGATTGTCACTTCAACCTCAGACTGGGCAATTTAGCAACTTGGCAAGACTTTGTCTCGAAATAAAAAACTGAAAGGGCTGGGTGTAGCTCAGTGTGAACCCCTGGGCTTAATCCCCAGTGCCACATACACACAAACACACACAAAATGAACAACTAACAGGCCTAGGGCTTTCTTGCAGGGTGTTGGAAATGTTATAAATGGATTGTGGTGATGGTGGAGCAGCTCTGTGGAGGGAGTAACATGCACTGAGTCAAACACTATTTAAATGGGTGAATTGTGTGATATATGGCTTATATCTCAGTAAATCTATTTTAAAAAATAGGAAGTTACTGAAGTTTTTTTTTTTTTATTTTAGTGGAAAATGACAAGTGGACTCTAATGTTTATAAGGGAAAGCAAAAAAGCCAGAATAACCACCTGTTAGTAAGACTTACTACAAAACTACAGTGATTAAAATTGTTAGTATCACCAAGAGGCACCATGTACAGGTACAAAACAAACATGATGAATGTGATCATTATATGTACAATGTACTAATACATGTTCTTGGTTAAAAAAAAAACAAAAACTGTATCGACAAGTAAACTGCTAGGACACAACAGAGTCTAGAAACAGACCCGTCTGTATGACCCAAAGAAATGATGCGGGCAGAAGAAAGATCTTTTCGATAAGCAATAGTGGACAAATTTATCTTAGGTTTTGGTGGTGCTGGGGTCAAACCCAGGCACTCAAGCATGGTAGACATATTATACTACTGACTCCATCCCCAGCTGGCAAAGGGTACGTTTAATATCCCTGTTGGAAAAAATTAACTTTGATTACTATGTCATGATGTATAGAAAAATTAGTCCCCAGTGATGATTAATTCAAACATAAAGGAAATTGGGACTACACCGTCTGAGCTCTGCAGGAAAATTGCTTCTCACTTAGAATTATTCTTGGTTAAATCATCGGTCAAGTGTGAATGTAGGTCAAAGGCATCAGGCATCTAAAATTTTGGAAATTATATCCCCTTTGCATTCCCTCGCAAGAGTCTACTGAGGGATGAACTCCCAAAAATAAGAGAGTAAAACAAGGAAGAGGAAGACGTGGGCTTCAGGAAATGAGGGACTCAGATCTGGGAAAGAGTCAAAGGGAATCCCAGGAGGATGGTGGGGAGAGTCCAGCAGGAGAGTTACTCGTGCAGGTCGGAGAGCCGCCAGGAGTGGAGCAGGTCGAACGCTGCAGACGCTGCCTCGAGAAGGGAAAATGGACACAGAAGCTGATACATCTGAGCATCCTGAGAGTGGATTTGAACACCCGGTGTTAAAAGAATGGTAATTACACAGAAAACAACATGAATCTTAGCGTCAACAAAGCCAGATAACTATTAACTCCCGGAGAATAAAAAAGCAAAAGTGATGACAACATTCTGTACAACTCAGAGAAGAATTACAATTACGTAGTGGTGTAAGGTAAACACTGATAACAGCCTAACCAAAATGACCGTGTAACAGTGGGGATTTGGGGGACTGGAAGTGGACTGAGTATAGTAGAGGGGAGGAATTAAAAAGAATTAAATCCTCATCTCCCATGTTGGGAAATCAAGAGATATTGCTCAAAACTGAAAAAAAAAATCAGCGCTTCACAACAAAAGTGTGTGATTTAGAAGCATAGAGAATATTTGGGAAAACAAGGTCAGATGATTGAGTTAAAAATTTCTGGCTCTAGGGACAAGAAATAAATATGCAAGAGAATGGGACTGGAGATTTTCTGTACATAACTTGTAGAGTCTTGGCCTCTTAAATCATGTACACATGACTTTAGTAAAAATTAAAACTACATTTTTAAAAAAAAAGGAATACCACTGAGTGTCGTGCCCATGCCTGTAACCCCAGCACTTGGGAGGCTGAGGCAGGAGAATCATCACGAGTTTGAGGACAGCCTGAACTACATAGCAAGACCCTGTCTCAAAAAAAAAAAAATCCAAATAAATAAAATAACAAAAGCAGTCTCTATGTTGCTCAGGCTGGCCTTGAATTCTTTGGCTTAAATGGTCTTCATGCCTCGGCATCCCAAGTAGCTTTACCACTACAAATAGCTTAAAACTACACTTTTAAAAAGCAAATGTGAATAGCAAAAGAAAAAAAAAAAGAAGATTTTAAAGAAAACAATGGAGACTAACAAAAGAGGATAGATTCGTGATTTGTAATTAGACAATTCTTAAACAAAACACATATATATGTAAACACAACTAACCACAAGGAAAAGATTAACAAATTGGATTTTGGTAAAATTAAAGCTTTCTATTCATTAAAAGACCTCACTCAAGCCAGGAGTAGTGGTTCAAGCCTGTAATCCCAGTTCTGGAGGAGGCTGAGGCAGGGAATCAAAAGTTGGAGTCCAGCCTGGCAACTTAGAGAAACCCTGTCTCAAAATAAAAAGAGAGACTAGGGTGTATCTCAGTGGTATTGCACTTACCTAGCATGTGTAAAGCCCTGGTCGAATTGCCAGGACCCAGGGAAAAAAAAAATCACTGAGCAAAACAGACAAGCTGCAGAATGAAATATTTTCTATATTAAAAATATCTGTCAACCAAAAAAAAAATATCTGTCAAAATAGGAGAAAAAGGTACAAAATGCATTTCTGAGAAATAGGCAAGTGAAAGAAGATATCTAAATGGGTAACAAATCATAGGAGAAGCTATTCAATATAGTAAAGAAATGCAAATCGATGCCACAGTGAGATACCCTCTGTACACTCACAAGAATGGCTAGCATTTAAAAGATTGATTGGACTGTCAACTTGATTGGACTGAGAACCGCCCAGGAGATTAGCATAGCATACTTCTGGATGTGGCCATGAGTCTGTGAGGGTGTTTCCAGAGATAATGGGCATATGAGGCAGCCAACCTGAATGTGAGCAGCACCATCCAATAGAGTGAGGCCCAGATGGAACAAAATGGAAGAAGGGGGAAAAAAAATGAAGGAAGGAGGAAATCCATCAACATACGCTCTCAGCTCTCTCACTTTTGCTCCTAGCTGCCACAAAGTGATCATGGGCTGAAACCTCTGAGACCATGAGCCAAAATAAATCTTTCCTCCTTTAAATTGTTATTCTAAAAAAAAAAAAAATTGTTATTCTGAAGTATTTTGTCACAACAGTGGAAAACTGATGAACTGGTTCCAGGAGTGGGGCTGTTTCTAGGACTATACCTGACAGTGTGGTTCAGAAACCTCCAGATCCAATTTCCAGAAGGAGTTTGGAAAGGTTTGGGAGATGTGGGCTACAGAAGCCCTAAAATGCTACAGATGGAGCTTGGTGAACAATTCTAGTGTGAAGTCGGAGCTGCAGTGGGGACCCCAGGAAATTAGAGATGCCAGGAATGTGAATCATCTGCTGAGGAAAGCTGCAGGCAGTGAGCAGAGCCAGCCCAAGAGAGAGGCCACATGGGCTGCAGCTGGCAAAGCCATACGGGTGGGGCTGCCCCAGCCCATCAGAGCTCCTATCTGACCACTCTGAGCCCCAGATGCTGGTCGTGGAGCCATGAGATTTAATGTTTGCCCGAATGAGTTTGGTCTAGTTTTGGTCCAGTTCCTCCTTGCTATTTTCCTACTCCTGACATTTGAGAGGAAAATATTTACCCCATGTCTATCCTACCACTGCATGTTGGAAGCATATAACTTTTTGTCATTGTGTTTTACAGAGGATCACAGCTAAGATTCTCAGAGGAGAATTTGGACTTCAACTTCTCAGTCATGCTAGAACTGCTCAAATTTGGGGGACTCCTGGAGAGTCCAAATACAGGTTGCATTAAGAAATAGACACGAGTCTTTGGGGTCCAGGACAAGAATTTTATGGTTTAAATGTGAAGTGTCCCTTAAAATTGATGTGTTGAAGTCTTGGTCTCAGCTGGTGGGTTTGGTTTTTTTATTTTTTTTTGCGGGGGGTGCTGCTGCTGGGAATCGAACTCAGGACCTTGCGCCTTCTAGGCGAGTGCTCTACCGCTGAGCTAAATCCCCGATCCCATGGCGGTACTTTTGAGAGATAATTGGGTTGTGTGGAGATACTAACCTTGTTGATAAATTCATCCATTGATGGGTCATAGTTGAATGGGCTTTAAGGAGATGGAGCCTACTTGGAGGCTGTAGGTCACTGGGATTGTAACTTCAAAGGGTATATCTTTTCCATCCTCTCTCTCTCTCTCTCTCCCTCTCTCTCTCTGTCTTTCTCTCTCTTCTCCTTCTCCTCCTTCTTGGCTGCCAAAGGCTTTCCCCTACCTTGCCCTTCCACCATGATGTCTCTGCCTTGCCAGCTGACTATGCACTGAAATCTCTGAAACCATGAGCCAAAGTTAACCTAACCTTTTAAAAGTTGTTATTTTCAGGTATTTTGTCACAGCAACGAAATGCTGACAGACTGTGACATACTAAGTCCTGACAAGGATGTAGCCTTTGGAACTCTCATGCTGAAGGGAGGGATGTAAGTTTGTACAACCACTTTTTAGAAAATTCTAGCAGTGACTACTAGAGCTTTCCCTATAACCCAGCAGTTCCATTTCCAAGTCAATTTCCCACAGACTTGCCCATGTAGGTGCACCAAAAGAACACCTGCAAACTTATCTGTAGCCACGTTATTCCTAATCATAAAAAATGTGGAAGAATCTAAGCAGACCATCAGATAGATAATGGGTCAATAAATTGCAATATATTCATTCAGTAAAACATGATACAACAGTGTCAAAAGACAAACCACTGCTCCGGGCAGTAACATGGACAAAGCTCACAAATACAACATCGAGTAAATAAATGGTCACAAACAAAAGCATGTACTATATATTCCATGTACATAAAGTTTAAAATGAACTGAATCATTCCATGGAGATAGAGGAGGGGGAGAGTGGGAGGAGGATGATGGAGACAGACATCAATCGTGCTGGTAACACTGTCTTCCGGTCTGTTGTCACATGAGGGTGTTCGCTTTGTAAAAGTGGAGCTACCCACTGAAGATTTGTGAACTTTGTAGTCAGCAGGATATACACCAGCTGATATCGTTAAATTCCTCTTCCTCTTATCCCCTTTTCTCTCTTCCCTTCTCTTTGCTTTCCTTTCTGTTTCCCCCTTACCCGAACAGTTCATCCCTAAAGCCATTAGGTGGGTACTGATGGTGGTGGTGGAGCCACGGTCTCCAGAGCAAGGTGCAGGGTCAGGGTAGAGCGATGAGGACACCCACCCTGGGGAGGGATCGGCACAATGGGGTGGGCGGTTTGCGTGTTGTGAAACCCCCACATGGTTCATCCAGACCCCAGGAGGGAGGACATCTCTACCCGGGCTCGGCCAGCACAGGATATCAGAAACTGAAGTGGAGTGAAGAAACGCTTGGCCTGCAGGGTGGCCAGGTTGGGAGTGTCTGAGCCCCAGACAAGCAAGGTGCAAGAAGAGTATGGCCTCGGTTCTGCGATGTTCCTGCCCAAAGTCAACACTTGAATCTAATGACAAGATATTAGACAAATCCAAATGAGGGGCGCTGCAAACTCATGACACGGACCTTCGAAATTCCCAAGGTCGTGAACATCAAGGAGAGACCAAGGAGCAGACCAGTACACTAGATGAGGCCTTTTTGCTGAAAAGGACATTTTTGTGACGAATGGCAAAGCATGCATAAATTAGAACTCTGTATCTATTTTTTATGGTCGCTTTGTGGTTATTTAGCAGAATGTTATTGTAGGGATAACCCACCCCAGTCATACAGGGTGTTAAGACATGGTGACGATTTAGTCTCAGATGCTTCAGAAAAAAAATAAGTTGTTTGCCCTATTCTTTTTTTGGTGGATGTGTGTGTGTGTGTGTGTGTGTGTGTGTGTGTGTGTGCACGCTCTGGGGATCAAACTCAAGACCTTGCACTTGTTAGGCAAGCGCTCTACCACTAAGCTAAATCCCCAGCCCCCTTTTTCCCTATTCTTGAAACTTTTCTAATGTGTGAAATTGTTCCCAAATAAGAAGAAAAAAAAGAAACCAGGCATGGTGGCACATGCCGTAATCCCAGCACTTTGGGAGGTAGAGGAAGAAGATTGCAAGTTTGAGCCCAGCTCGGGCAATTTAGTAATGTAAGGAGACCCTGTCTCAGAAATAAGAAACAAAACCGGCTGGGGATGTAGCTCAGTGTGAAGGCCCTGGGTTCAATCTCCAGTACAAAAAAGCCTACGAAAATTATGTGCAAGGGAAATGGATGTGTGTGTGTACATCCTAGCAGCCAAAGGGTAGAATGCTGTGGGCAGCCGCTGTTTGCAGAATCAGCATCCAGATGTTATTCTGGAGACCCTCCGCTCCCCGCTCTTGGTGCCCACATCAACCTGCCCACTTCATCTCCCTGGTTGAGGGCACCTGACTGAAGTCAGCTCAATATGGGTCAATCTTGGGATTTTTTTTTTGCTTTTCTGAAATGATTGTGAAAGAGTTTGTTTTTCTCCTGGGATTGTTTAGCTTTCAGAAAATAGGCCAGTGATGACCACCACATGGAGCCAAATTGTGCAGGCAAAAAGCCATCTCAGAGAAAAGCAAAAACAAAGGATAGAAACATGGAATTGCCTTGATATCATTTCAGCCCATAAATCCAGCTGCGCTGGCTTTTTTGATTAAATAAGCCAAATACCTTCAATTTTCTGTTTGAGCCACTTTGAGAGAGGCCGAGTGGCTGAAGGAATCATGACTAATAGTAGGAAATTCCTAATTCTGCTGGGCTGGAGTTCAGAGGATGGGGACGGGGTGGGGAGAGTTGTAGCCACGGCCAGACTTGGCAGGGCCTCCGGGCATCAGGATTTCGTGCGGGTTCTGGGGCACTCAGCAGCACTTCCAAAGAGTGGTAAGACCAGGTGGCAGGGACACAAGGACCAAGCAGAAGCCCTGAATGCCTGTGGACAAAGCTTGAGCCCAGGTTATTCCCAGTGAATCCCACCTCCAACACCTTGCTGCCCGGCCTGGAGCCCAGCAGCTATACTCTTGGCACAGTCCTGACCAGAGACACCTGTAGGGCCAGCCCTATCCTCCTTGCCAAGCCTACAGTGACCAGGCTTTGTGTTTGCCCACCTCATCCCCAGTCTGTGCAGCTGAATGTCAGGACCACCCCAGGAGTAAAAGCTGTGATTTGAACTGGAAGTGTGAGTGAGCCCCAGGCCCAAGCTCCAGCCTAGATTCCCCGAGCATTCTGCACTGCCAGGTTCTATGCCAGGAGCCAGATGCACAGGACGGATATAGCCCTGGGCTGCCGGGGCTCATCTGCTGCAGGGTGGGGTGGCCAAGCAGCTCTGGGAGGGGAGGGCAGACCAGAAGTGGGACCCTGAGTCTCTGACAGATGAGAGGAGGCACAATGCATCAGCGACAGTAGGGTGAGAAAGTGGGAGGAAAGGAAGGGGTTTCCTAACCCTGGCTGCCAGGTGTGAGGTCCACACTGGATGGGACCAATTGGGCCTCGGGCAAGAAAGGGGGCGGATGGAGGGACAAGGTGGGGGCAAAGGTGGCAGGTGGCTGAGGGGCCCGGGGCCACCAGTGCATGCACAGCCAGACTCCGCCCCCTTCCACCATCGCCAGCCTCGAGGAGGGACGCAATGCTCAGAAATGCCCTGGGGACTGGGTCCTGCCTGGGCGGGGGACCACTGTGCAGGGGGCAGAATGGGGGGGACAATCCCGGCACACGTGTGAGGAAGACACCAGGCTGCCGCCTTTTGGAGACAGAGCTGGACAGGAGCCAGGGCTGGGAGAGAAGTTCTGTCGTGGGCTTCGCAGGGAGGAAGACTTGCAGCTGGGGTGGGAGCCCCGAAGAAGGAGAAATTATGAGGGAGCACTCCAAAGCCCAGCTGATGACCCTCGATGTCTCTGTTGACACCCACCAGCAATGCGACAAAGAGCAAGTGACTTTCCCTCTCTGTAACTCCATCTGTAGAGGGGAACGTGTCCCAGAGGCCTGTGTCCTGAAGGCTGAGACAGCGAGAGCCCGGGACCTGATACTAAGTCCTTAGTAACCATGGTCGTTATTATCGTCTTGAAATTTAGGCTGTTTCACAGCCCTCCAAATATGCAGGAGGGAGGAAGAGCCTTCGGATGCACATAAAAGTCTTAGCTGCTGGGTGAGGTCGAACACACCTACAATCCCAGTTACTCCGGAGGCTGAGGCAGGAGGATCACAAATTCAAGGCCAGCCTGTACAACAATTTAGAGAGACCCTGTCTCAAAATAAAGATAAATAATAAATAAAGGGCTGGATGTGTGGCTCTATGTGCAGTGCCTGCTCCGGATTCAGTTGTCAGGATGGAAAAGAAAAAGGTTTGGGGTCCTTTGGCAGCCCTCCCCTACAAGCTGGGCAGGGTCCCCCGGTGTTCCTCTGCCGAGTGGGAACAGTAACACCTCCCTCGCTGGGCTTCGGATAGCGCCATTGGGACCTTGTGCAGGCGAGACCGTGGCGACCCACGGGGAGGCCGTGACGAGGGTCAGCCCAACTTCAGCAGTGGACTGCGAGTGTCGGAACAGGACCGCGGGGTCCTGGGGCCTCCTGGATTCCCTGCGGATTTCCTTATCTGTTGTGGAATGTAGCCTGGCAGTAGGGAAGCCAGCTCTCCACCCCCTTAACACCAGCAAGCCCTTAATGTGTGAACACCAACCGCCAAGCTGAAGTCAATGTTAAAAGAACACATTTCTAAAATGTTAGAAATCGCAATTTCATCAAAGATAAAATGAAGGGTAATTGTTTCCTCTGGGGGGGGCGACGATACATGTGGAAATAAGGAGCTGTAGGAAGTCTTCATATCCTAACTCTTTTCTTTGCTATTTGTACTAAACCAGAAAATCCTAAACCACGATCGCGGGGCATTAGAAACGGCAGCGAATGTTTGGTGTCTGTCGGAGAGAAATCCCGGAGTGTTTCTCCCTGAAGAATGCTGTCGGAGGGCAGCGGGTCCGGGGCTTCCCGAAGCTGGGAGATTCTGCGCTTCGCCTCAGAGATGGGGGCGAACAGAGTCATAATCTGTTCTTTGGTGGAATTTGACTCTGGAAAGAATTCTTTAAGTTCTGATGTAATGTTTGGATGTGGTTTGTTGGTTTTTTTTCAATAGCCTTAATAATATGTCATTGATTCCTTTCTCCTGCTCTGAAACCAAATCTCCGAGTGTTAAAGACAGAATCAGACTCTCATACTGGGGCAGTCATACTGTGGTTTGGTTTCAGGATGTGCTGGGGACCGGGGCGCTTACAGCTTGGTAGGAGAGCCTTGTTAAGCATGCATGAGGTCTTGGGTTCGAAACCCAGCATGGAAGGGGGGAAAAAATCTGCCAACTTGTCCCTCAGCAGTAACAATGTAATAGTTTGGTGACGCCTAGCAATTCAGACATGGAAGATCAGACAACTCAAGATTGCAGAAGTGGTCTTGAGTAATCTCATCAGTGACACAAAGAAATAGTTGTATTTCATCGTTCTTTTCAAAAGTCCTTGTGGGAAGCTTTTGCCTTCATAACTAGAATATCTCAGGGTGGAAATGTCAAGTCTGGAACTTTCTGTCCAACTTTTGCACAGTATACTGGATAGATGTGTGCTCAATGAATGCGATTAGATCACAAGCACACTTTTCACACTTCTCAGAACTTCAGTATTAGATTTCGCCCTTCGTTACAGAGATCCGAAACAACAGTGGCTTCAAAGAGATAGCAGTTTACGTCTCTCTTGTCCAATAAGAGTCCAGAGACAGATGGTCCGAGACCGGAAAAGTGATTCTCCAGTACCTTGCCAGGGGCCCGGCCTCTTTCAATCTTATCGTTCTGCTACCTGCAGGTCGCATGTTCACCTACAACTTCCGAGGCAGCTCGGCACTGTGCCACACTTGGAGAGAACTGGGCAGCTGTGGCCTCTTCCTATAAGGGCCCGGATGTCACACTTTAACTCACGCCCTGCTGGCCAGGACACATCTAGCTGAAAGAAAGCCTGGAGGCTGCAGTCTTCATTCTGGGTGGTAATTAGGGCAGCTGAAACCGGGAATGCTATCCCTAGGAGAGAGAAGGGGATGATGAATCTTAGGGGACAATAGCTGACATTGCCAAAATGCTGAAGGAAGATCAGGAAGCAGATGTGAACTGGCTTTCGGGCCCAACCTCTTTCGTCCCTGGAGGAGCAGCCTTCCGGCTCCAAATGTAGCTGGTGCTCCCTGGGTCGTGATCACCAAACTATCTTCTCAATTCATCTCTTGATTCATAAAATAATCACTGAGCAATGACTCTTTTCTGGAAGCACGGGGTTTTTCGTGATAGAATTAAGTTATCACGTATTTGTCTCACTTGTGAACCACACAGTGACTTTTTTTTCTAGTACTGGAGATTAAACCCAGGGCCTCATACTGAACTACATCCCCAGCCCTGTTCATTTATTTTTTGTTGGTTTGTTTTTATTTTGAGGCAGAGTCTCACTAAATCGCCTCAAACCTGAGATCCTCCCGCCTCAGTGTTTGAGGAGCTGAGATACCATTGACTTTTAACTAACTTCACACACATGGACCCACATGAATTGTTCTGTTTTTGAGACAAGTTCTCCCTAGGTAGTCCAGGCTGGACTTAAACTCACCATGTAGCCCAGATTGGCCTCCAGCTAGCGACAATCCTCCTGCCTCAGCCTCCCAGGAGCTGGGATTACAAGCGGGCACTACCATGACCAGCACCCACATGGGTTTTTGAAAAGAGAGATAAGGTAAGGCCACGTGATACTAGATCTAAGATTTTAAAACAGCTTGCTCAGGCGACGATACAGTCAATGCCTATCATTGTCCAAACTTAAGCCTTGAGGAAGAAAAATTTACAATTTTAATGAGGAACATAAAATAGCAGTTGGTTATTAAAATCAAACTTTTTTTTTATAGCACGTGTAACTAACACAGTGTGATGTCCTACACCGTCATTTGGCGACGGCAACCTGCCAGGGCAGCTTCTTCCTCCTCTGAGGGAGCCCCGCGTGTCCCTAATAACACAGCTGTGCTACACGACTCTTGGATAACATTGCTTTGTATCTGTGTTTAACTAAGAGGAATGCAATTTCAGATGCTGCCTCTGTAGTTTATTTTTCTTCCTGCTTTTAGTAGGGAAAAAATCCATCACTTTGTCCTGGAAAGCTTTCTTGCTCTTGATCTGAGGGGGGAGAGAAAGGCTCTGATAGTTTCCCAGAAAGGTCACTGTGCTTTGTTTGAAAATGATGTGAAAATCTTAATGGCATTATGCCACTATTTGACAGTTTTATAACATACAACACACTGGAGATTAAAGCAGAATGGATCATCCTTCCAAAGGAGTCCAGTGCCGGGTGTGGTGGCACAGCCTGTAATCCCAGTGTTTGGGAGACTGAGGCAGGAAGATTGCTGGAAGTTCAAGGCCAGTCTGGGCTACAAGGTGAGTTCAAGTCCACCCCGAACTATGTAGCAAGACCGTGTCTCAAAAACTCAATAAACAAACAAAGCCAAAGAAGTCCAGTTCCAGATAGCTAACACCATCCTCACAATTTATACTCTGTGATTTCAGTGGCTTGTGTAAAATCATCTGACATGTCCCAGTTCTTAGAGAGTTACTTTTCTTTTTTGGAACTAGACTCTGGTTCACTATTTCCTTTCATAACAGTCTTCTTCATCGTAGTATTTGGGTTAATATTTTCATCACTCATCTTAGTCCTTAATGAACCACTTTTAACCACCGACTTACTATTAAGGTTGAGGATATTACACATCACAAAAATAATAACCCCAAACCCTTAAGTGATGTGAAAATATATGGCCTGAGACAAACTTCCAAGCTAGATCGGCCAAATTGAAGTTTGTGTATGCGCAGTGTCAATAGATGTGACAGTTATTAAGAGCATAATGAGATTGCTGTGAAAATCTTAATAAATTCTGCATTTCAAATTTATGAGTGAAGTAATTCCATGTTTCTATTTTCCTTGGAAATATCCAATACCTAAGGGCTGCTCGTAGACCTTGAGCACCCGCAGTGGTGAGACACTTAAGGAAAATTCTATAGCTGTTCAGTCTGCTGCATGGCTCAGGAGATGGAGGGAGGTGGTGTCCCATCACCTTGCTCTCTGGCCATCTGTAGCTGGAAGCGCTCGTTCCTGGCCAAGGCACTTGTTAAGAGGAAAGAACGTGGATGGACACACAAGGAGACATCCAAGAGAGATCTGGGGCGACCATGATGACCAGAAACCTGGGCGGCGCCATTTGGAGCAGACTGGAAACGTGCGGGGTCTCTCAGCACCCACTCGTGATGGGCAACTTGGGCTCCGAGGTCTCCTGATGCCTGCTGGTTCGGTGTCCGGCTCTGCACGGCCTGTAGCACGCGAGAAGCTGTCCTGTGGATAGTGTGTGACGCTCCACTGTGGAGATCTTTCTCCAGGCCCCCAGCACTCTACACTGTGACCTTCCCGCTGGGGTCGCAAAGTCTTTTTTGATGCCACCGATATCTCTACTGACACAAGCCCTGCAGGGCTCAGGGTCCAAGTGGCGGGACTGCATAGACCATACCTGGATCAGTTGCAAAGATCTTTCCTGCTCTGGTCTCACACAAACTGGGCACCATTTTCCCTGTCAGTAACTTCCCAGGGTACAAGATGCTTTCTCAGGAGTTAGAGGAGGCACTACCGGTGTTTTTTCAGCTGTGCCAAGACGTATGAGATGCAATCACGTCTCCCTTTATTTGGAGGAGACGTGCAGCTACCCTCAGATTGCTAAACGCCTAAATATTTTGCAGACCGTAAGAGCCTCTAAATCTTCGTACGGCTTTTTTCTTCGCATCCTCTGGAACACGTATGTCTTACCAAGGCACCTGCCGCTTCTTGTTTGTCTGGCCCAGATGTCAAATGGGCAGATCGGGTGCCCTTCTGCAGAGTGCCCAGGACAGCCAGGCCCCTCAGACTATGTTATGATGAGGAGGAAGTTGGTACCCGCTGGAGGAGCCTTGAATGTACACTGCTGTCCTTCCCAAGTGCACACTGAGTTGTTTCCACACTTTCGCGGTAGGGATAGAAAGAAATCCGTTTTCTAGATCAACAGCCCAGCACCGAGGCTTGGCACCCGAGGCCTGGTGACAGCACGCCTTGCTCTGCAGCTGCCGCCGGAGCTAGCACTTGGCTGTTTGTCCTCTAGGAGCTGTCTGGCGGCTTGGGGTGCTGCAGAACGTATCCATGCGCTCCTCCCAGCCTCCATTCTGTCTACTGCCTGCTATGACCGTGCAGCAGTTTCTATTTTACTTCCTGCGAAACTGGCTGGTGGTGGCCCAGGCCCCAAACCCTCCTGTAAGGTCTGCTTCTTCAGGCCACTACTGGCAGCGTCTTGGGTCAGGTCCCCAGGAGACAGGCTCAAGGCAGAGACCATGCACACGGATGTGTCAGGGCACTAACGAACCAAGACTGGGCAGAAGGAGGCATCCAGCATGGGGCCGTCACACCCCAGGCCTCTGCAGATCCCACAGGAGCGCTGGAGCTAGGCCAGCCTGATGGAGTTGTCCCCACTTGAGACCACAGGTCAGGGCTTTTGTACCTTCATACTGTCAATCACGGGGCGATTGTCCCTGAGGAGGGAGCATGACTGAGGGCGAAGTGGCTCCCTTGGCCTGAGAGTCACACTGGGGAGCAGGCCAGCAGCCTACGGCCTTCCTTTGATCTGGGGCAATGGGCTTGTGGGTCCTGCGGGGGATCTGGGGGGTGTACACAGGGTGCCTGCAACAGAGCCGAGAGAAGCAGACTTTCCGGCCATTGGTGCTTCCTCAGAAAGGAGTGATGGCCCTGTCCCCAGGAACATGGGAGCGTGGCTTATAAGGACCTGGCCTGGCTTTTATAGCTCAAAAGCATGAACCAAGTAAAGCTTGGCGTAGATTACTGGTTTTCAAACTGGATTCCATGACACACTAGGAGTTCCTGGAGTTCTCAGTGGGTCCTGTGGAAGTGACACTCAGGTGACCTGGGTGGCATCACACCCTCTCCCATCACTGCTGAGGGTGACTCCACTTCTATCTGCTTGTGTCATCAGACTGCGGAAGGTTTAGTTTAAAGAAAACTTTTACTGCTGTGAAACAGTAGTAGGATATTCTACCAAAGACTTGGCCAGCTAGGCCATCACAGTTAGCTGGGCATCATCCCAGCTACTCATGAGGCTGAGGCAGGAGGATTGCAATATCGAGGCCAGCCCAGGCATCTTTGCAAGATCCTGTCTCAAAATAAGAAAAAAAGGGGCCTAAAATGTAGCTCAGGACTCTTTGAATTTAATCCCCAGCACTGTTAAATAAATAAGCAACCTCACTAACAAATAAATGTCCAAGGAAGACCAAAAATTGGTCACAAGCCAAGGGAGACCAAGGAGACCTGAACACCAAGTGCAATGTAGCGCCTGGATCAGTCCTGGAACAGAAAAGGACGGTGGTAGAAAACTAGCGAGACTGCAGTAAAGCCTGGAGTTCTGTTCACAGTAATGTCACAGGTGCAGTGTCTCAGGTTTGGCTGACACACCATAGTGACTCGGGATGTTAATGTCAGAGGAACTAGACAAGGGGGATGGGAACTTTCTGTATTCTATCGAAAGTGATTTCAAAATAAAAATTATTTTTAAAAATATCATTAGGAAAGCATCAGACAGATAAGCCCTAAATATATCCAGGGTTGGGACAGACAGTGGGCTGGTGCAGGAGGACTTCCTGGAGGAGGCCAAACTGGGAGTTGGAAGGATCCACATGTCAGAACATTGGCGATCAGGCTGGTGGTACCCCTGCCCCTAGATTTTTCTGAGAATGTCGAACTGTTGTATCCCTCTTTCCTCCTCTCCAGCCGCCCGAGGGAACTAAGGGCCCTTGGGAAGGAGGGGACAGGACTGAAGAGGAACTTGGAGAAGCTGGGCCCACTGGAGGGAGATGGACATTAAAACATGAAAACAGGTCAGGCTTTGGAAGCTCATCGCAGACTCACAGACTGGGGCACCTGGGCTGGCCTACAGCTGTCTGTGACACAGGCAGTGGGAAGATGGCTGGAGCAGGAGCAGGGACCCTGGTCCGGTGTAGAGAGAAGCAAGAGATCCTCGGGCAGAGCTGGGGGCGCTGGGAGTGGGCCCTGCTCAGATGGGGTCTACGCTGACTGCAGGTGACCAAGCCCCTGACCCACTGTCCCCACGGGGGCTGACAGCAAGGAAGGGACGTGGAAAGGCAAGAGGTGAACAGACAGGTGGGTACACACGGAGACAGGAGCGATGATCCAAGATGGAGACAGAATAACTGAGCGTGCAGGACTAAAGAGGAGGCAGAAGCAGAGAGAGACGCCCTGCTTGGAGCACAATTGCCAGGGTTGCTCGCCTGGGTGTGCACCATCCGTGCGTGCGCGGTGCGGATTTGCAATAGGGGCCATGCAGGCTGCCCTGGCTGTGGGGCTGCTGGACTCTCTGAGTGCTAAGAAGGGGTCTGCAGTCTCCTTCTGTAAAGTAGAGGTGTTAAGCCAACCTCCCAGAGCCATTCTGAAGATTAAATGAGATGCTGTACATAGAGCCCTTTCCAAAATAGACATTATCTTAGTTAGGCCATAAAATCTGCTTAAATAAATGCAGAAGAACTGAAATAACACCCCGCATACTCTCAGCCCATATTGGAATGAAGCTAGAAATCGACAATAAAAGAAGTCGCAGAAACTACTCAAATCCAAGGAGATTAAAGAACGCATTATTGAATAATCAATGGATCACACAAGAAATCAGACGAGAAATTTAAAAGTTCCTATAATCAAAGGACAGTGGAAGCACAATGTATCAAGACCTGCAGGATACAATGAAAGCAGTTCCCAGAGGGAAGCTTAGGGTTCAGGAGAAAGACCCCAAATAAACAACCTAAGGGTACATTTTAAGATCCTAGAAGGACAAGAGCAATCCAACTCTGAAACCAACAAAAGCAAAGAGATGATAAAGAGCAGAGTGGAAATTAGTGATACTGGAACCAAAAACCAATACAAGCGGTCAGCGCGTCAAAGCCGGTTCTTTGAAAGAGAAGGGGGTCTGCCGATGGGGGAGACAGGAGGGCGGGGGGGAGGGGAGGAAAAAGCATCAAAATGCGGTATGTGTATGTGCCAGTTCCCCACGATGAACACATTTATTAAGTATCACAAATAAATGCTAATAAAAATCGAGAAAAAAGAATGGGAAAATATAGAGGGAGAGATTTTAAAAATAAAACAAAATAAATATGATGTGCGTGTCGTGGTGCGGTCAGCTCACAGCAGGCCCTGGGCAGATGGGAGGGAGGGGACAGCTGTGACCCGCAGCTCCACGGTGCCTGTGGTCAGTTTCAGCCACGTTGCGCTGCGGTCTCTGCCGCGCGTGTGCCCAGGCGGAGACGGCGCATCTGTGCAAACAGCCATTGCTCCAGCCGGGGTGGGGCGGCACCCTTGGCATCCTCCTGGGTCTCTGCTGTGAAGCACAAGGCTCCCTGGGTTTTAATCCCAACACGGCCACTTCCTAGCTCTGGGACTCCACCCCTCCGTGGGTCTCTTTCCCCCTCTGAAATGCAGGCAGTAACTGCACCCACCTCAGGGCTGGGGTACAGGTCAGAGGGCTCGCAGCAGGGCCTGGTACAGATGTCTGCTGTTCCCCGGTGCCGGCTGCTCAGTTCCCACGCCTCTGCTGGCCAGCAGCTATCTCCTCCCTTGGAAGGGACTGTGGAGCGCTGACCAGCTCCCTCAGCAAAAGTTCCTCGAAGGGCGCAGCCCGGGGCCACAGCCAGGGCAAGCTGCAAAGATGGCCCGAGGACGGAGGAGGGCACAGGGTGTCCAGGGGACAGGAGTTTTGCAAGGGAGGGCTAGTGATGTCCAGGAAGGCGAAGCCTGGGGCCTCCTTGTGCAGCTGCCCAGCTGGGTGGGAAAGAGCAAGCCTTTCTCTGCTCTGGCCCCGGGCACACCAAACCACAGAGGAGCCCGGCTGGGTGCCCTGAGGGGGCCGCGGCTCTGACACCTGAGTTCAAACCTCTCAGCCTTCCCCATGTCCTGCCCGTGACCTCAGAAGGAGGAAAAGTAACAGGTGACAATGTGGAGTGTGTGTGACTGGAATGAAAGAAGGCATGGGGGCTGGCTGTCAAGAAGGAGGGAACAAAAATTCTGCCCAAATATACGTGTGAAGAATTATCTGTGAGAGTGCGTGTGTGTGTGAGTGCAAGAGTCTGTCTCACTGGGAAGACGCAGAAACATAGATTAATCCGAGAGTGGAAACTCTGTCCAGCCCGCTTGTTTTAAAGATGAGGAAACTGAGGCACAGCAATGGGACGTGAGTGCTCACAGTCACTAGATGACTCAGGCACTGACCCTAGGTCTTTAAACAACTAATCCAGCCAGGTGGTGGGTACCTGTAATCTCAGCACTCAGGAGGCTGAGGCAGGAGGACTGCTGTGATTTCTAGGCCAGCCTGGACTACACAGTGAGTTCAAGGCCAGCCTGGGCTACATAGTGAACCCTGTATCAAAAAAAATAAATAAACAAATAAAAACCAATCCAGGGCTGGGATTAAAGTGGAGATGGTGGGGATGGAGGGGGGGGTGCTGGAGACCCAGGGAGAAGCTACCTCTCCCTGCCATGTCCTCTCTGCCACCCAGCTGCTCCATCAGGCTCTGTGTGGGAGGAGGCAGAAGGGCTGCTAGAGACCTAGGCAATGAGGGGTGGAGGCAACGGCCTGGGGCATAGGGGCTCCGCGTGGAGGGTCCAGGGCCTCCCCCTCTCTTGTGGACGTGGACTCTCCACCCCAGCCAGCATGCATCATCCTTGGAGTGACGGCCTCTCCAGCTCTCCTGCCAGACCAACCCTGACTGTGGGGAGGGCCTTTCCTAAGAGGCATGGGCAGACTCCCAACTCTGCAAAGCTGAACCCCAAAACAGTGAGGTGGGGGGAGCCCAACTCCACCAAAACTCTGGGTCTCCCCAACGTGCTGTCCCTCAGTGTCCCTGCCTGGGAGGCAGGCGCAGGACAGGATGTCTATCTGTGATGGGGGAGATGGCAGCTGGGAGCCTGAGCCCTGTCTGCCCCCCCTTGCCCGAGGGGGAGCAGGGCCTCAGGGCAGCCTTAGGCTTGGCTTCCTTCCACCCCCAGAGCCCCTGTCTGGGAGCAGCACCCTCCACTCTGTGTTTGGGAGGAGGGAAAAAGGGTCCCTAGCCAGGGTGGGAAGCTGCAGCGGGAGCAGACATTCCCGATGACTCACAGGCCGGGAACGCCTGGGCAGCCATCGGGGACAGCCCCTGCTCCGTGGGGCAATAGACACCAGGACGGGGTGGGGGGCAGGGAGGCAGATACCGGGCCTGGGGCAGGATGGAGGGGAAGGACTCCGAGGTGCCCGAGAGAGGGGACAGCTTGCTGCTCTCTCTGCACCCAGGGTGACCCTCTGTCTGAGGATGACACCCTGCTGCCCTACGAGGCAGAGATGACTCTGACGACCTCCAAGAAGCCGTCTTCATTCCCCTGCTCAGTCCAACCTGCTTCACCTCCGGCTCCTCCCATAACCCCAGTCCCCCTCATTTACTGGACTTCATGTTTGAAGAGGGGAAACTGAGGCCCAGAGTGGTCACAAAGGCTGCCCGCAGCTCTGTGGGTCCTGGCAGGGCTCAGGGCTCAGGGCGCGTGGGTCCCACTCTCCCTCCCCCTGCAGCTGCGTCGACGTGGCAGGCAGGCGAGGGGCCTGTGGGAGGGAGGCGCTGGGAATGAGGTCAGCGGGTTGGACGGGCCAGGCCGGCTGCAAAGGCATCTGGGCTACAGCCGTCTAGAAGGTAGGGGCCTCAGGGCCGCCACTCCCAGCCCCAGCCACCCGCCCAGCCCGGCCCACGGTGGCCTCCTGCCCGCCTCCTGCCCCTCCCTCCTCCCCACAGCCTACACTCCCAGTCCAGGCCAGATGGTTCCCATCAAGCCTCTTCCATGTGGCAGTTCCTCCCTGCCCACCAGGCTCCCTTCCCCCTCTCCACATACCTCTGTGGAGAGGGGCTCTAGGGGACTGTCCCCCATAGGACTGGCCCCATCCCCATCTGCAGCCCTGGACCGCCAGCTCTAGCCCCTGCCACCCAGGGTCGTGAAGTGAGCACAGAATCCCAGCTGTGTGACCTTAGGCAGTCACTTGCCTTCTCTGAGCCTCAGGGACATCACCTATCGCGTGATAGTCCCACCTGGAAATTTCAGACTCCAGCAGAAGCAGAACACACACTCTGGAGGGGCCCTCTGGTCTATCTCTTTGCCTGCCCCCATGTCCTGGTTTCCTGTCAACCCCAGAACCACAAGTCCCACCACCTTCCCCTCCTGTCAGAGCCCCAGATTTGCACTTGAGTCCAACTGCTGCCCCCAAGGTGACACGGCCTTGGCACAAGGGTCACCACCATGCCCTCCTGAAGAGCCACCGCTGGCTCCCTGTGGTTGCGAACTGCAACTCCAGAGTCCCAGGCCTCTCCACGTCGGCTTCAGCCTGCTTTTCCAGGCTTCTCCACTTTCCCAGCGCCTTGACTGTTTGTGTCTCTCTCAGTTTGTACGGGGCTTCCCGGCTTGGCGTGGCCTTCCCTGGCATTTGGATCCCGCGTGGAGCCCTGTCGCCTGCCCAGCTCTGAAGTGCCCGTCCGCGAAGCCATCTCATCACCCGTGGCTCTCTGGAGACTTCCACTTCACTGAGCAAGACTGAGCGCGGCAAGGCGGGCTTCGCTCTGCCCACTCTGCAGTCGGGACATAAAGTCCAGAGAGATGAAAGAACTTTCGAAAAATCCCGCAACCAAGGCTGGCTCGGCCAAAGGGCGTTTCCGGCTCCCAACTCTCTGAGGGCAGGCGCCGAGGGTC
>PVJO010020723.1:0-31320 GCA_004026905.1 Hystrix cristata
GGCACCTCGCTCAGCCCAGTGGCCTGGCGGCGTTCCTCAGGACCAGCACTTCATGCCACACGGCGGCAGCGCCGGTGTGAGGAACCGCGTGCATGACACAGTGAGGTGGTGGGCGGGGCCTCCCTCTTTCGCCTGGTGAAAAAGAACAGGAAAAGACAAATAAACGCTGCATAGTTCTGTGGAGGTGAGTGTGGGGAGGACGTGTTAAGAATAAGAGCATTGGCCTGTCCACACAGAGGAATTATCCACCTGATAATAAAGCAGAAAATGAAGAAATGAAAAAGGCACTTCCCGCCTGTCCACCAAGTCCTTGCTGGGCTCTGTATCTGTGGTGCATGAGGAGTATACAGGGAGAAAAAGGGAGAAAAGACCCCCAGTCACCAGACTTCCATCCTGCGCACTGTGTGTCTTCCTGGCCCGACAGCACACGGAGAGAGGAACCAGCAGGGCAGGCAGGGGAGGACGGCAGGGCCGGGCCTGAGATGTCCACACAGGCGAAGGCCAGGTGAAGGTGGGCTTGCAGTGTCACCAGGTAAATATGTACCTCGCACAATTGTACGTGTTACAGTCTGGACTGGGGTGGAGGCCTCAGCGACCTGGCTTCCTTGGGCCCAGCCTGCTCTGTGGGCCTGGAGGAATCGTCCGCTGTCCAGGTGGAAGACACGAGTTGGGAGACATCAGCTGCCGTCTGCCTGATGTCCTCTGGGATGATGCCGACGGCCGGCACCTCAGGACTCCAGGCCAGGCGCTGAGATGGGCTGTGGAGGCCCCCGCTCGGTCAGGACCCGAGGGCGCGTCGGCGCAGCCACAGAAGTGCCCCGTGCGGCCGGTCATCCACATGCCGGTCACATGGGCCAGAGCTCGGCCACGCTGCCCCCACCGCCTGAGAGCCAGTAATCACACCAAATCCAGAAACTCCAGATGAGCGACTCGGGATCACTGCAGAAATGAACCGCATTTCTGAAGTCAAAACGCTGACCTGCTTCCCTGGGCTCTTCCAAGCGTGCTAACTCCACAGTTCAATGTACTGCGAGTCTCTGCTCCTTCGCCCACGGCACAGGGAGATTTAGGCTGTTGTGACAGACGGAACCATCTTTTCTCAGCCCGAAGCAAAGGAGCAAAGCCGGGCAGCTCTTCCCCGTTTTGCGCGTGCAGGACACCGAGGACGAGGCCCGGGTGGCCTCTGTGGCCCCAAGCCCAGGCAGGGCTGGGGCAGGGTGTGCGAGGCCGCAACGTGCTTCCTCTTGGGGCTCAGCCCAGAGAGCCCGGAACCGGCCTTGTCATTTTCTTCCCTAGAGAAAGCGTTGAGACAGTGTATACAACACGAGCAATGAAGACGGCATAATGGAAGCAGGCCGGGGATGGGCAAGACTGTGAGGGAAAAACTGGGACTTGAGAAAAAACTTCTCTTCAGTTTTTTGACCAAGACGAATGTAAAGCGAGTGAAGGGGCACAGAGGCCGCGCTGCTGTGCGCGATGGCAGGGCGGCGGTCCGACCCGCCACCGCCCCTGGAGTCTGACCCGGGCCTCTGCTTCCTGTCTCTGGAGGGAGAGGGCAGACAATAGCGTTTCTGCTTACTTTCCAATTCTTTACTTCCTGAGTTACAAAAGTAAACTTCTGTTTATGGACATCTTAAAAACCGGGTCTGGGCTGGCCGGGGGCGTCCAGGGCGGAGAAGGGTTATGAACTGGGGTGTGGGGCCTGCAGACGGGAGCCAGGCACCAGCACTTCTGTGACAAGACACAGCTGGGCTCGGGGTGTGTGTGTGTGTGTGTGTGTGTGTGTGTGTGTGTGTGTGAAAGTGTATGGGTTCTATCCCTAGTACCAGAAAGAAAAAAGTAAAGGAGAAAAAAGGAAACAGGGTAGAAAAGCTCTGGGGCCCGTCTTTCGAGGGGAACAATCTCACGGTGTGACTGTGGTTGTCCCCTCACATGCGGCGAAGTTGCCTTCCTTGCCTCCTTTTTACTCTCTTTGTCAGGTTACTCCAGGGAAACCTCATAGTGAGGCAGGATAGAAAAGATAAAACCGTAGAAAGGAGATGAGGAAAATCAAAAACAAAAAAAATGGTTTTTTCCGGTACTAGGGATGGAAGACAGAGCCTTAGTACTGAGCTGCATCCCTAGTTCTTTTTATTTTGTTTTTGGCGGGGAGAGTTGCTGGGGATTGAACTCAGGGCCTTGTGCTTGCCAGGTGTGGTGGACTTACTGTGGTCAACTCGAGCAGGAATGCCCAGCTGGACTGAGCTGGTGGTTCTGGGCGTAGCGGATCCACCTGAGGATTGTTGCTGACACAACGTAAGGCAGAACGGGAGCAGAAGCTAGTTGGCGGGCTGCTTCCCAGGAGAAGCGCTGCTGCGGCTGGTTCTCCCGAAGAGAGCTCGGCTGTTCTTGTCACAGAAGGAGCTCAGGGGCTTGCTGTCTTGGAGGATGGCTGCCGTTGCTTCGGGGGAGCTCTGGTCTTCATCTCTACTTTGAGCATAATATCCTGGTTCCAGTGAAGATTTCTTCAGCCTTTTAGTGCCGACACGGATGTACCTGGGACAGTGCTGTGGGCTCCCAGCCCTTGATCGGATCTTTTGGGTCTCCAGTGCAGAGACAGACATTCAACACTCTTCCTGCATTTGGTTTATGGGTGAATATTATAATTTATAAATGTCCTGTATTAAATCTGCTCTCTTACAAACTACTGACTCCAAAAAGTAACTAATACACAAGGCAAGCACGCTACCACTTGAGCTAAATCCCCAACCCCTCTTTTTATTTTTTGAGACAGGGTCTCAATAAGCCATTAAATTGCCCAAGCTAGGCTCGAATTTGTGATCCTCCTGCCTCAGCCTCCTAGAGTGCTAGGACTACAGGCATGCACCACCACACATGGCTTTAAATTGTGCTTTTAAGAAAAACTACTGCTTCAGGACTCAGTACAAAAAACCAAAAATCTTATGGATCTGATGTAAGAAATGAATTTACTTGTCCAGACCCCCCCCAAAAAAATCAGACTCCAGAGGCAAGGAAAGCGAAGCTTTAATCCACACGCTTCCAGCAGTGGTGGCCGTCTACAGACAGGCGGACCTAGACGAGCAGCTGTGGGCTTCCGTCCCCAGAGCTCAGGAGTCCCTGTCCCCCTTGCCCACAGCCTGTGATCCAGGGTTCCAGTCTGTCCCGGTGCACCTGCTCTTTCCCTCCCACCCGTTCCTTTTTGTCCCTTCCTCCCTCTGCGTTCCTTTTGTTCCTTTTCATAGTTGTTTCTGGCCTTTGGCTTCCCAGGACCGTGATGCAGGAAACCTTGTCTAGCAGCTATCTCCAACCCAGAACCTTATCTCCGGTGTGAGTCCTTGTCCGCTAGTCGGCCCAGCTATTTCTGTGCACAAGGGCTCACTAGAGTGATTAGTGAAATACAGGCCAATTAAAATATTTTTACCTCTTGGGGTTGGGGATTTAGCACAGTGGTTAGAGTGCTTGCCTTGCAAGCACAAGGACCCGAGTTTGATCCCCAGCACCAGAAGAAAAAAAAAAAAAAGCATAAAAAAAAAATATTTTTACCTCTTATATCGGAGAGACACAACAAGACTTTACATTGGGCTCTGGGCCCGGCTTTCCACCTGGACACTGCCCTTTCTCCCAGCAACCTCCATCCTCCAGGAAGCAGCAAGATTAGTGGGTGGCAGACATCTGCATCCTCACGCAGCTGACACACGGGCACCCTGGCAGAGTAGGACTAAGGCTCCCACATTGCCCCCATGATCACAGACACCCCAAAGCCACAAAAGCCCCTCAAGGCAGCCCATAGTACACTCTCTCCTGAGGTCCACATTCCATTCTCTCTCAGTGTGTGCTTTTCAATTTTGCCCAATAAACCTATGTGGTGGCGCACGGCCTGTCATCCCAGCACTCTGGGAGGCTGAGGCAGAAGGATGGCAGGTTTGAGATCAGCCTGGGCAGTGCAGTGACTTACCAAGACCCTGTTTCAAAATGAAAATTAAAAAGAGCTGGGAATGCACCTCAGTGTGAAGGCCCTGGGTTCTAACTCTAGTACCTCAAAGAAAAAAATAACAAAAATTTATGTCTTGAAAATTCTTTTTCTTTTTTTATTGTGCTGGGGATTGAACTCAAGGCCTTGTGCTTGTGAGGCAAGTGCTCTAACCACCAAGCTAAATCCCCAATCCCAGAAAATTCTTTCTGAGCCCAAAGTCAGAGGTCTTACGACCTGCCCCGAGTGTGTAGGGTGGATTTAGGTCCCTGTCTGTTCTTTGGGAGACTTCCTTGGACCCTGTCCAGTGTCGCAGGGGAGAGGAGAAGTTTCTCTCTGTCCCGCACAGCCCTTCCCAGGCAGGCCACCGTCCAGGATCCCCTGCGCGTTGGGCTCTGGGGAACTCCGTGCCTGTAGGTTCTCACGAGCTTCACCCCACAACTCCTCCGGCCACTGACCGGGGAGCCATTAGCCACTGAGGACCAGCTCAGCCTGCAGCCCTCCCCTTCTGGAAGCTGGAGGCTGATGTCCCTGGCTGGGTCTTTCCAGTGACTTCCTGAAGCTAGGGAGGGGCACCGTGGCCACAGGAAATGGAGACAAACCAAATGCTTGTTTCACAGCATCACAGCCACTGAATGGGGCCGGTCAGAGAGGTCACTGCTGTACCTGGGTCCTTCCCAGGGGACCTGCAGGCTCTGCCTCCCACGGCTGTCCCAGGCTTCTAGAAGGGACATCTAGACAGAGGCTCCCCGTGGGCCCGCACACCAGCTGTGGTTCCAGCCTGTCGTTGACCAGCTGGTCACAAACACTGGAAATGGCCTCTGTAACGGGTCCAGGCTGTGGTCAGGCCACTGCTGAAGAAACCACCAGAAAAACTCAGCCCCCTTCCGGCTGTCGCAGCAGTACCAGCAATCGGGCCCATTGCCCACAGGAAGCTCCGGCTCCCCTGGCACCAGGGCCGACGTGTAGGGACAGGGGTCCCCATAGGTAGGGAAAAGAGGGTTAAAGGCCTCATTAGACTCAGAAAGCCGGACAGCTATAATCAAATAGTTAGAAACATAAAGGCAGCCAGATTCCAACGGGCAGAGAGACAAAGACAAAGAGACTGGTTCCGGGAAGGGCCCCAGGTGATCTGATTAACATAAAGAAAACAAACTCTCCCTTTTGATTCTTAAATCTCTGCATTGCCTGGCCCTAAGCCACCCACCCGTAATGTCAAAGAAAGTCAGAGCTGTGAGAAATCGAGGCAGAGATAACTGATAAGCCCAAGAGCCAACCAGATTCCAAAGGGCCGGCCCAAGGAGAAAACCTCAAAAAAAGGGGCTACAACAAAGAGCCCACGAGTATTTCGCTTTCCAATGCTCCCTACTCGTCGAGTAGCTATCTATCATCTCCTTTTCCTTTTCGCCCTTTTTCACCACTTTTAAATAAATTGTCTTCTCTTAATTTAAACTCGGTTTCTTTAATTCTTTACTGTAGCTGGGTTTACGATCGCCGGGAATTATATTTTCTTTTTTTAAATTTTTTTTTCTTTTTTTTTCCGGTGCTGGGGCTCGAACTCAGGCCCTTGTGCTTGCCAGGCAAGCACTCTAATCACCGAGCTAAATCCGCAGCCCCGGGAATTATATTTTCTAACAGGACAGCAGGTCACAGTCCACCTCCGGACGTAACGGAAGGCCATGTGTGCAGGGGATGCTCCTCCCAGGTGCCCCCGGGTGGCCTGCACATCCACTGAGTGCATACTGGATGCGGGCGCCTGCCGGCCCCGCCCGGGGAGCAGGTCCGTGGTCCCGTCGCTGCCGCCGGGCGGTCTCGGGGAGTGCGAAGGCAGGGCCAGGGCAGGGCCTAGACGGCCTTGTCTGTCGGCTGGGGCCAAGTGGGAGCCTCGCGGTGGCCAGCTCCTGCTGCTGCCCTCGCTCGCACACCCTCCGGGGCTTCCGGGGTGGCCTCAGCAGGGGGAGGGGCGCCGAGTTACCGCGGAGACCCCCGAGCCCAGGTCCTGGCCGGTCCGCTCTGGCCTTCGCAGACTGCTTCCCAGGCCAGGGGCTGGACCGACGACGCCGGGTGGCCTCTGCCTTCTGGGAAGAGCGAAGGGAGCCCAGGAGGGGCCGGGGCAGAGGCGGGGTCCCTTCGGGCCAGCACTCCGCCACGCACGCCCGGGAGCAGGAAGCCGGCGCTCCTCCGCTGCGAACCCGAAACTGAAAGCGCGACCTCGGCCACCCGCGGGGGCTTCTGCGGCGGTCTGAAACTCGTGATTGGCCCGGAAGTCCCCTATGCTAATGAGGGGCGGCCCGTGATTGGCCGAGAGTCCCCCAGCCAGTGAGGCGTGGTCCCCGAGCGCGCGGGCGACCCTCGGGGGTCCGCACGCCTCTCGTGGCTTCTTTTTGCCACTACTTGCCGGTGCCCATGGACGAGGCTTGGAAGGACAGCGAGCGCGGCCGGGCCCGCAGGCTGGCGCTCCAGGCGGGGGTCCTACTGCTGGTGGCAGTAGTGGTGATGGCAGTGATCCTGGGCTACTTCGCCGTTGAGGCCAACAGCGAAGCCTGCCAAGATGGCCTCCGGGCAGTGGAGAGGTGCCACAACGCCACCCACCACCTGCAGGACCAGCTGACCCAAGCCCAGAAGACCTTGCAGGTTGCCGATGCCGCCTGCAACGGCACCGTGGTAAGCCAGTGAGACTCGGGAGGGCTCAGTGCTTGGGTGGCTAGAAACTCTCTCCAGAAATCCTGCGCAGCACCTGGGGGGGGGGGCTTGAAACTGTCCCTGGGCCTCTACATCACTAGGGCCTGGTTTACCTGCCAGGGTTTGGGACGTCTAAATTCTCTCCAGGGCTCTGGTGTGGGTGAGGTCTCGAAACTCAAGGCACCACCCACACTGGGGCCTCAGTCTCCCCACTAGGACTTGGAGGGAGCTCTGAACTCCTTCGGGGCACTGGTGCGAGAGAGTTTGAAACTCCCAGGGAACGTCCAACTGAGGTCAGATATCTGAGACCCCTGTGCTCTGGGTTCGGCAAGCGCCTGCTGAATCTTTCTGGGAATAACAGGATCTGGAAATCTGTGCCAAGGTCGGGTCGGGAGACCTACGGATTCCCATGTGGAGTCCTCAGAAGCCCACTTCAAGGGTCACAGGTTTACTGGTGGCCCTGGGTGAGGCAAGCTCATGGGGTTGGAGACTGAGGCGCAGAGAGGGTTGGAGGGAACGTGAAGAGGGTTTGGCCTGAAGCATGTCTGCGAACAGCGCCTGGGGAGCGGCATCAGGCCCAGGGCAACAGTCAACACTGGTCCCCTCCAGAGCTAGAACCCGCTTTTGTGTTTGTTTGTGTGTGGCTTTTTTTTTTTTTTTTTTTTTTTGAGGCAAAGTCTCACTGTGTATTCGGGGTGGCCTAGACCTCGCGGCGATCCTCCTGCTTCAGCCTCTGGAACGCTGGGATTACAGGTGTGAGTCACCACCCCCAATTTATAACCCTCTGGATTCTTGGCTTTCTCCCAGGAAAATCTGAATGCTGCCCTAACCCAGATGAAAACTCAGGAGCGGAAGCAGCAGAAGCAAGTGCAGGACCTCAGGGGTAAGAAGGGGACCAGTGCGGTGCAGGGGAGGGGCTGGGCGGGCGGGGCCACGACCCGCGGTGGGGCCGAAGGGCCCGCTGCTGAGAGCCCCTCCTCTGTCCCTCAGGTGAGATCGAGAAATTGAAGCAGAAGCTGCAGGAGGCGCAGGATGAGGTGCAGCGGTTGAGGTTCGAGACCCCAGCCCGGCCCAGGCCATACCCCCACCCGCCTCCCTTCCCCGAGACCCAGGACCCCCTTAGCCGGGAACATCCGCACGACCCCAGGGGGCAAACCCGAGTCCCGAGTCCCGGGGAGGCCCGGTTTGTCCCGGATGAAGCCTGAGCAGGAGGCCGGCCTGGCTGGCACTGCCTCAGCGGTCCCCATCTGCACCCCAGGGATAAGATCAACGCCTCCAGCCAGATGGGTCCCAAAAACGCCGCCAGCCTCCAGGTCATCTCCATCGTCCTGGTGCCCGCGGCGCTTCTGCTCCTGGGCCTCGCTGCGCTGTGGCCCTGAGGTCCTGGGAGCCGGAGCCAGCCGGTGAGGAGGGGCGGCCGCGAGAGGGTGGCGGGGGGCAGGGACTCCGCGGAGACCCGGCCTGCGCGCTGCAGAGGAGCCGCGCCGAGCAGCGGGGGGCGGGGCCTAGGGCGGGGTTTGTGTGGCGGGATCGGGGAGGGGCGGGGCCTGGGCGGTGTGCGGGGGCGGGGCTTCTGGAAGAGCCGCTCTTGTGGGGCGGGGCCTGCGCTGAGCCCTCCTGGCCCCGTCCTAGGCACATCCTGAGCTGATCCCGGTTGGAGCGACTTGCGCTTCGATGGCCCATGACCTGTGGTTCTGCGGGCTGTGGGGGCAGCACGGTTGGGGGTAGGGGTGTGGCGGGGGCCGCGGGACAGCCCTGGGGTGGGATGGGGGCACCTGTTTCTGCTTGTGGCTGTCACGATTGGTTCCCTTTCTTCTGGGGTCTTTCTGCTCCAAAAAATAAACTTTTTGACAGAGTCTCACTTTTCTTTTGGGTGGAAAGAACTTGCTCTCACGTTCCTGGAGCATCGCCTCACTCCCAGCTTAGGGGCCGCCCCTGCGGGTGAGGGTGCGAACCCCGCTCGACCCACACCGGAGGTCCTGCGGCCCCGCTGGGGCGCCCTAAGCATCGTCAGGACCCACATCTTGTGCAGAGCTCGGCAGACCACCCGCCACGCCCTCGTGGCCCTCACCCTCTCCCTGGTCCTAATGGAGAAACTGAGGCTGGGAAGGGTGACTCCCTCCTGCAGAAAATGCTGGGTTTAGATTTAAACCGGAATCCCCAGACGCATGTAGGCCAGGCCTCTGTCGGAATGTTCTCCTTGTTTCCATTTCCCAAAACTTATTCGTCCTGCGGCATCCCACTCGGGGAACCCCCTCTCCAGCGAGGCTCGTCAAAAGTGACAGCTACGATCCCCACAGATGCCTCACCCCTGTCTTGGTTCCTCCCAGGACCATGGTCCCTTCCTGCCTGTTATCTTTCTTCCTCCAAATTCACCTGGAATCCGTGCAATTTCCTGTCAGTGGCAATGGGGCCAGCTTAGGTCCCAGATTTCTGCCGTGTCCTCAGGTCCCACGGTACCCAGGCCACATAGTCAGTGGAAGAATAGAGCCCGTCTCGCTGTTCTCCAGAGAGCGCAAATCCGCCTATGCCACCAGCTGGGCCCACCACACACAGCATCTTCGCCATGTGCTTTTCCCAGCAGGGATCCTGCCCCAGGACCTTGGCCTGTGCTCTGCTCCTGCTGGATGTGCCCAAGACCTGGGTCACAGGCCCCCCTCAGTCCTGGGGACATTTGGGCCAGGTCGCCATGTGACAGATGTTCGATGGTCTCCCCGGTCCTTGGGACCGTGCATGAAGGACGTGGAGGGCGAGTTCCCAGAGACGGCAGCGCCACCTGGTGTTCACAGGCATTCTCGGGCTCAGGAAGCTAAAACGTGGGAAGGGCTGCTGGGGAGTGATAAGCAGGACATGAGCCTTGGTCTCCTTGGTGGTCGTTTGATGCCTGTCATCCTATGTGAGCCCTGATGCCAGGGGTACGAGCAGCACAAGGCTCACCCTTGTACAGGAAGCAGTGGCCATGATTTTCTGGGAAACTGAGTCTGATAAGTTGTGACATCCCGCACTGAGCCCTGGCATGAGGATGGATTCCACAGCCTCCTCCAACAGGTCCCCATACTGCACCTCCCACCCCAGCTTGTGAGAGTCAAAAATGCCCCGAGAGCCAGGCGCAATGGGGCTCCTCTGTCATCCCAGAACTCTGGGAGGCTGAGGCAGGAGGGTCATAGGTTCCAGCCAAGCCCAGATGGTTTAGAGACTTAGTGAGACCCTATGTCAAAATTGTGAAAATAAAAAGAGGGCTGGGGATGCAGTTCAGTGCAAAGGGCCTGGGTTCCAACCCAGCATCACAAAGATGCAAAATAAATGCTATCAGGTTGGGGATTTAGCTCCGTGGTAGAGCACTCGCCTAGCAAGCACAAAGCCCTGAGTTTGATCCCCAGTACCACCCCAAAATAAATGCGATCAGACTGGTCCCCTGGGCCAAAGCCATCACCCTTGGGACTAAGACTCTTCGGGGCAGACTCCAGTTTTCCCCTCATGCCTGTCCCTAGGTGCATGGGGATTAGGGATGATGCATCACTGACCAAGTCACTTTGCCCCGCCCCCAGCTCCTTGTAGGTGAGGAAATGGGTCCAGGGAAGTTCCTGCAGAGCTAGGTTTCCAAGCTGGTCGGGCGGACTTGATTTCCCCTTCACGTGCAATGGGTTTCTCTCTGCACCCGAAGCAAACCCCCACGCAAGACCTCCTCCTCTTCCTCCCCCTTTTCTACCCCACCCACTTCGGGTCCTGCAGAGCCCCCAGACCCTGTCGCTGTCCCCCCACCCTCATCACACCGGCCCTGCTTTGCACACAGAGACAGCAGACGTCACAGTGTGACAGACCCACCCCAAACCTTAGCAGGTGGGGCCCTGTCTGCACATGGCTCTTCTAACAACCCCCTTCTTCCCGGGACCAAGACCCCAAATTCGTGCCCCACACCGGGGTTAAGAAGAGGTTGAGGCAGGCATGGTGGCACATGACTGTGGTCCCAGCATTTGGGGGACTGAAGCAGGAGGGTTCCACCGGCTCAAGGCCAGCCTGGGCTACATAGCGAGAACATGTCTCAAAACAGCCAGAGAGAGACGGAGACGGAGACAGGCTGAGGGGTTGGGGCACCGCAGTCTTCACTGTGTCCCCAGCTCTGCTTCTCTGGGCTCTGACTCCTCCACCGGGAACCGGGGACACAGCCACTTTCCCTGACATCGATGGCCACCCACCTGTGCGTGTGGTCACGGTGGGAACCAGGTGCTCACCCAGTATGCTGGACCCACAGTGGGGTGTCAGGAAGGCGACAGGAAGGGAGCTGGGGCTGAGCTGGGGCGAGGGGCCGCTGGGAAGCAGCTGAGCCGTGAGGATTCTGTAGCCTCGGAAAGGGGGGAGACGGCTCAGGTGGAGCAGCACTTCATGCAAGGGCCCTGGGGCAGGAAGAGTATGGGGGAGGGGGGAAGGGGAAGGGGAGGGCGTCCAGGCTTGATGGACTCCCAGCGGGGAACCGGACAGACCGAGGGGAGGGAGCCGGCAGGTGTCCTCGCGTCTGAACTAGCCCCCTGGCGCCGCGTCCCCCTCAGCTCGGTCTCCCGGGCCTCTGTGGCTCCATTCGGGGGCCGGGAAACTGAGGCTCGCCAGGCAGCGCGGGCAGCCGGACGCCCCTCCCGGCGCGAGGCCATCGCGGGGCGGGGCGGGGCGCGGCGGGAGTGGGTGTCGCTGTGCCCCAGGTGCCACTCGCAGCGGCGCGGCGTCGGAGCGCGCATGGCCGGGCCGGGGCCGGAGCCGGGGCCGGAGCCGGGGCGCGGGTGGCGGGCGCTCGCGCTCTGCGGGGCCGCCCTGTTCCTGGCGGCGGCCGCGGCCGGCGGAGCCCTGGTGGCCTGGAACCTGGCGGCCTCGACGGCCCGGGGCCCGCGCTGCCCGGAGCCGGGGACCAACGCCACGACGCCGCCCCCGGACCTGGCGCCCGAGCTGGAGGAGCTGCAGCGCCAGCTGGCCGAGGCCGCGCAGCGCGAGGAGAGTCTGGCGGGGAGGCTGAGGCAGGCGGAGCGCGTCCGAGAGGAGCTGGAGCAGGCGCTGAGGGCCTGCGAGGGCCGCCAGGTAGGTGGGCAGGGTGGAGGGGTCAGGAGCTGCAGGGTGCCGGAGACTGGGACCCGCACGCATGTTCCTAAGTTTCCCTCCACGTCCTTCGGTTTCCTCACGTCTTCAATTACTCCTGCAATTCCTGGAATCTACCTTCTGGTCAAAAAGGCCATACTCGGTACTTGGCAGACAAATGGTGACTGAGACCAGTGTGGTGGCACACGGGAGGTTGAGGCAGGAGGACAGCCACCAGTTCAAGACCAGCCTGAACTACATAGCGAGACCCTGTCTTTTTTTCTTTTTTAATGAATAAATATTAAATAAATAAATAAATGGTGACCAGGGACACCCCAGGCCCCAGGGCCCACCTGGGAGGCGCTGTGCTAGCCCTGCGCCCACTCACGCCCCAAGTCTGTTTCCAGCTGTCCTATTTTGAGAGAGGAACACTCGTGTCACCTGTAATTAGGAGGCTAAAGTTGGCCTGTTGGGGAGGTTCCAACCGGCTCGGCCTTCTCCTCAGACTCTATTAACCCTCCCCAGCCCTGAGCATCACCGAAGAAGAATCCTCCAAACCCAATCGCTTACATTTACCGAGCGACTGCTGTGTACCCCTGTGTGCCCTGCCCCGCAGGACTTAGGTGGCATCTGAATTTTTAAAAATCAGAACAGGGCTAGGGGTGTGGCGCAGTGGTAGAGCACTTGTCTAGGACTCTCCAGGCCTGCAATAAATAAGTAAATAAATAAAATACCACACTTGCTCTTAGCCAAAAGGTCGAGAAGCGATTAAATGAATAAAATACAAGCCGGCGCGGTGGCACACACTCTGAGAGACTGAGGCAGGAGGATTGCGTGTTCCAGCTCAGCCCGGACAACTTAGCAATTTAGCAAGACCCTGTCTCAAAATAACAAAGAAGGGCGGGGGTGCAGCTCGGCGCGAAGGCCCTGGGTTCCCTCCGCGGGAGGGGGCCAGCAGGACCACGCCCGGACTGCCGGCCCAAGGAAGGGCCTGGGCAGCGGGCAAGCGCAGCCGGGCCTGGGTGGGTTTTGGCAGGAGGAGGAGCTGGACTGTCGTTGTCCCCGGAAGGGCGGCCCAGGTCACAGCTCCCCTCCCCGCAGATCCGGCTGCAGACCCAGCTGAAGGCGCTGGAGACGGAGATGGACGCGGCCAGAGCGCAGGGGGCCCGGATGGGGGTCGAGAACGGGGCACTGACAGGTGTGTTGGGGCGCAGGACCGGGCTCGGTGGGAGGGGCCAGAGGGCCCTGGACCCGAAAACGAGGAGTTGGGGTGCCCGCGCGCTGCGTAGGACGCGCAGACACCAAACCCCAAGGAAAGGAACGCAGCCCGCAGGCAAAGTCACGGGATTGCCAACGGTGCGCAAAATCGACACAAACTATGAAAAGCTTTGCAAGTAACGTAGAGGCCACGCACACGACACACACGTGCGGACTCGGGGCGCGGGCGCGCTGGCTCCTCTGACCCCGCCCCCGCGCCCGCAGAAGCCCTGGCGCGCTGGGAGGCGGCGGCCACGGAGTCTGCGCGGCAGCTGGACGAGGCGCAGCAGCGAGCAGGTGCTGCTGAGGCCGAAGGCGACGCCTGCGCTGCCCGGGAGGTGGCGCTACGCGAGCACGTGTGAGTAAGAGGCGGGCCGCAGGGACAGACGGACGGGACGCAGAGCCAATAACTGTGCAGCACCTCTTTCTTTCGCCCAATCAGCACTTTCGGCGGCGCTTGGGCGGGGACAAGGGGTGGGCGGAGCTTTGTAATGTCTGCCTCGAGGGTCCCAGGATCAATCTAGGGATGGATGGGGAGGGGCTCTCTAGGAGCAGTAGGGCCCCCCGGGGTTGGATCTGGCAATCTAGAGGCAGGAGTTCCAGGGATCAGGAGCAAATTGGGGGCAGGGTGAACCGGGGAAAAAGGAGCAGCGCAAGAGCAGGCGCAAAGAAAAGGGAGCGTTGAGGGAGGGGTCGGGGGGAAGGATCCCCGAGGACTCCCGGGAACGGCAGAGGTCGGGAAGAGGGATCCCTGGGCTGCAGCTCCAAGCACCAGGCCCTCTGGCGGGCGCCGGTGGGACCTGGCCCTGCCACTGCTGACGCCTCCTTCCTGCAGCTCTGCCCTGGAGGCCACGCTGGGCAACCCGCACCGAGGGCCCCGACCCCGCTCGGGATCGCGATCCCGGTCCCGGCTGCGTGCTCGGCCTGGACCCTCCCGGGGCTGCCGGCGGCCACCGCGGCGCGTACGGGACTGAGGCCCGCAGTGACAGGAGCTCCGCAGAGACAGGCACTCAGGTGGCCACGCAGGATGACACCCACTCTCAGCCCCAGGCCTCTAGCGCCCTGAAGGAGAACTGCACAGAAAGAAGACAGCACTTTCTCCCCGCTCATCTACTCTTCATCCCACAGTCGGGGGAACTGAGCCCCACAGGGTCACACCATAAAATCACGGGCTGGGTGAGGCTGCCACTGTCCAGTATCCCAGAGGAAGTGTCTAGCACAATCAGGACCAGGAAACAAGAGATACAAATAAGAGCTGGGCATGGTGTTGCATGCCTGTCATCCCAGCACTCAGGTGGCTGAGGCAGGAGGATCCATGCAAGTTTGAGGATAGCCTGGGCTACATAGTGAGACCCTGTCTCAAAACACACACACACACACACACACACACACACACACACACACACACACACAGAGAAAAGAAAAGAAGAAAAACCAAAAATTAAGCACTGTTTAAGTAAATGAGGGTCTGTCCATCTATGAAGTAGAATACGATGCAACCATTTAAAAGACTAAAGCAGAGCTTCTCTTATACAGCATATGAGAAACAAGAGAGTGATCATTTGTGTACATTAAAAAATGACCACCTTGGACCCAGGAAGGACTTCTACCCAAATAACCCTGAAGGAAACTCTGGTCACCAGCATGGCCTCTGGGGGAGGGAGTTGGGGCTCAGGAGCTGGTGGGAGACAGTCTCACATTTCTCTATATACTTTGTAATAAAATTTCCATTTTTTAAAAATCATACACATGCATTGCTTTTTAAAAATTTTTTAAGGGCTTGGGGATTTAGCTCAGTGGTAGAGCGCTTGCCTAGCAAGTGCAAGGCCCTGAGTTCGATCCCTAGCACCCTCCCCAAAAAATTCCTAAGAGGTGGATGTAGGGAATGGAGTGGGTACCTCTGTTAGTCCGACACCCTTCAACCTGTCCTGCCTGTTATCCCCTGCCCGCCTGGGGCTTGGGGGCGTCTGGTCCTGTAGTTCGGGGTGGTGGATGGTAGGGAAGAAAGAGAGGAAGAAGGGATTAAAGAAAGAAAGGTGAGCCGGGCTTGGTGGTGCACGCCTGTCATCCCAGCACTTGGAAGGCTGAGGGAGAAGGATCGCCAAGAGTTCGAGGCCAGCCTGAGCTACATAGTGAGTTCAAGGTCAAGCTGGACCGCATAGCGAGACCCCCCTCTCAAAAAACAAAAAGAAAGAAAGAACAGGAGAGGGAGGGAATGAGGAAGGGAGGGAGGGAGAAAAGAAGCAGGCTTGGGTCCGAGGCCTGGGCGCTGTTCCGCGCATGGCCGCCAGGGGCCGCCCCAACCCGCAACCCGGTAGCCTCTGGGGCCCTGAGCCGGGAGCCGGCGGCCTGAGCCCCGTTGGGCAGCCTGCGCAGAGGCTGCCCCGCCTGCGGCTCCGGGCCCCCGCAGTGTCGCCGGTGTCGCCTCCTGCTCCGCTGGGCCAGCGTGGCCTCCCTGTGGAATCCTGCAAGTCCACGCAGGGCTGCAGGGCAGTGGGTCAGACCCGAGCTCAGCCCAGGGAGGCCTGGGGACCCGGGTGGGTGAGGACGGGGGTGACCCGCTTCTCCCACAAGGCAGCCCTGGCAGGCCCCTGCACCTCCTGCCTCGGCCTCCTTCTAAGATCTCTCTGCGCTCTGTCCTCAGCTAGGCAAGTAAGTCACCACTGACCCGCAGCTCCAGCTCCGTCAGTGAGTCTCTCTCTCTCTCCTTTTTGGGGGTAGTGGCAATCAAACCCAGGGGTGCTTTACCACTGAGCTACACCCCCGGGTCCCCAACACCCCCCCACCCCCTTTCTTATTTTTTATTTTGAGAGAAGGTCTTCATAAGTTGCCCAGGCAGGACTTATAATTGGTATCTTCCTGACTCAGCCTCCCAAAGCGCTAGAATTACAGATGTGCACCATCACGACAGGCTCTAAGTGTGTCTCTCTTTTTTTTTTTTTGCTTGTTCGTTTTGTGTTGTTTTGTTTTTATTTTTGAGACATGGTCTTGCTATATAGTTCAGGCTGCCCTTGAACTCATAGTGATCATTCTGCCTCAGCCTCCCTAGTGCTAGTATTATAGGCAGCTAAGTTAGATATAAATTAATATAAGTCTGGGACTGGGCTCTCAAGAAGTCAGCAGAAAAATAAAGACATCAGAACTGTGGCTGGAGGCACATCTGTCAAAGGCCAGGCCTCAAGGTGAAGACGGAATGACCAGCCTTGCACGCTTCCCTGGAGGATAACCAGATAAGTGTCTGGAGGGAAGCCCAGATAGGCAGCAGTCACCTTGTGAGTGACCAGGACCTTCTGATCCGTCTCTTCCTAAAAGGTCTTTGTTCTTTCCACGTTCCCTTGCTATGTCCTGCTTCCCCACTGGACCAATATTACCGGGGCAGCTGTGCTTGCAATCTTATTGGTTGATCACAGCTTGGACCCACGTTGTACCCCTTCGTGGTTTTGCCCTATGAAACTCCTTCTGAGAAGTGGGCTTGTCAGCAACCCATTCAGGCCCCTCCTGCCTCTCAGGAGCTCTCTCTCAGTAAGAGCTTCCTACACTTGTTTCGTTTGTTTGTTTTGGTGCTGGGGATCAAACTCAGGGCTTTGAGCTTGGTGGGCTAGTGCTCTGCCACTGAGCTAAATCCCCAACCAGAGATTTTTCTACTCTTAACCTTTGTTGTTCCTTAGAATTCATTCTTTGATTTCAGGGAACATGAACTCGGGGATCTGACATCCAGCCACTTGGGAGTTACACATCTTTCCCTGTATCACTGGGGTTAGGGCCTGTGGCACCACGCCGGTCTCCAGCGGTCCCCTATCTCTGTTCGTCCTGTCTCCTGCATTCCCTGCCCATCTCGCTCCCCGCTCTGGCGTCCCTCTGATGCGTGAAAAGCAGAGCAGAGCGGGTCGGACCTCGGGAAAGCCACCATTTCTTTAAGAACTGTTCTGACACCGGGTGTGGTGATGCACGCCTGTCATCCCAGCACCCTGGAGGCTGAGGCGGGAGGATCACAAGTTCCAGCCCAGCCTGGGCAGCTTAATGACTTAGAGAGACCCTGTCTCAAAATGAAGTGCATAAAGGACTGGGATGCTTGTGTGAGAGCCTGGTTCCGTCCCCAGCAATGAAATAAACAAAGCCGCTCCCGGAGGCCGGGGGACCCTGTAAATCTCTGTCTCGTGAGGCCTTCAGCTGTCATTTTCCAGAGAGTGACACCGGTTGACTTCCTCCTCACGCCAGCTTCCCCTTTCCACCTAACAAACAACTCACCCGAATCGATTGTTTTCCATTTAGAAAAAAATGCGTCGGGAAGGAGGGGGGCAAGTGTGACTCTGATGACCTCCCCAGGAAGAGAGGCTCTGTGGCAGAACTTCCTGTGACCGTGACAAATGGCTTTCAGGAAAAAACCTGCGTGCTGGCTCAGGGTGCCGCCATGGGGATGGCGCGAATGCCCGCCTGGTCACGCCCGCTCCCAGAAGGCCTGGCGGGGACCCAGGAGGACGGGCTCCTAGTCTATTTTCAGGATTTAGACCCTGTTGGCAGGGTACTAATGGGCAGTGTGTCAAGGACATGTGGCATCAGGCACCAGCACGTGAAATGTGCCGATCACCAGGAAAGCTCTGGCCCCCTGGCCACACCCCAGGCCTTTTATGATTTTTGTTAATTTAAAAACTTTTTCGTTTTTTGCAGTACTGGGGATGGGACCCAGGGCCTTTGCACTGGGCCATATCCCAAGCCCTTTAATTTTTTTTTTTTTTTTTTTTTTGAGACAGGGTCTCACCAAATTACTAAGTTGATAGGCTTGGTTCAAACTTGCCATCCTCCTGCCTCAGCCTCCTACAGTACTGGATGACCCGTGGGCCCCGCTGGGCAGATTTGATTTAGAGTCTTTTGTCATTGCAAAAGGAATTAGAAGTTGTCTAGATGTCTCTACAAAATCGTTGTAACAAAGGTAGTAAAAACCTAAGTAGCAGGCAATAAGGCCAATGAATCTCAGGGCTGGGGTGCAGCCTGGTAGAGAGCGCTCACCCAGTGTGCACAGGCTGTGGGTCTTGTCCTCAGCACTGACAAAAGAAAAGGAGAGAAAGGAATCGAGAGGTCACAGAGAGGAGGTGCTGAGCAAAAACGGCCGGGTCCACCATTAGCTTGTCTGTTAAGAAAAAAAAATCTAGCTAATAAATTATTTCCCTGATGTGGCAGCACACCCCTGTAATCCCAGCTGCTCAGGAGGCCAAGGCAGGAGGATTGAAAATTTAAATTCAACCTGGGCAATTTAGCATAACCCTGTCTCAAAATAAGACAAAATCTCAAAAGAGCTGGGGACGTGGGTCAGTGGAGAAGCTGCTGGCGCGTGCGAGGCCCTGGGTTCCACCCCCAGGACCGCGGCTTGGGGTGGGGATGGGGACGAGCTTTTCAGAAGAGAAACACACAGAACAGAGTGTGAGATCGCATTCCCGAAAGGAAACAGAGCATTTCTCGGGAGCTTCATACAAATGACATCAGCACAATTCTGGTCCTCACACTGTGACAGTCACCCTGAGCTGTGACCTGGTAGCATCACCATGTCGAACCCAGCAGCTCTCTGACTTTACAGGGGTTTTCAGTCGCCTTTCTCCTCGTCACCCGGCCTCCATGTCCACCTGTGCACACGGGCACCGCCACTGTGTCATGAAGCAAGGCCGAGGTCCAGGCGTTCTCTGGGGCCCGCACACCTCCTGGCTTTGGCCCTGGCCACCCCGCAGGACCCCTGCTGTGGCCACAGTGCCCTTCCCTGTCCCCATCCCTCGGTCAGCAGGGGTGCCAGGTGTGGTCCTCGGAGGGCACGGTTTATCCTGTTCCCCTAAACATCACCCCTGGCTCAGGCCAAGCCCCAGCTCCAGGGCCCCACTAACAGTAACGAGGGTGACCAAAAAATACAGTGAAAGTCTGCCTTTAAAAACGACAAGTTGGCTGAGGATGTAGCTCAGTGGTTACAGTGCTTGCCTCCCAAGCACGAGGTCCTGAGCTCGATCCCCGGCACCAAAAAAATAAATAAATAAATAAAATAAAAGAATTAATTATTAAAAAAAACCCCAAAACAACAACAACAAAGAAAACGACAAGTTGGGCACAGTGGCACTCAGGAGGCTGAGGCAGGAGGACTGTCAGGAGTTTGAACTCATGGCAATGAGTTACATTGTGAGGGCTACTTAGTGAGACCCTGTCAAACAAAAACAGGAAAGTATTCTGAGGAAATTCGTGGCAACATGGCTTTTTCAGGGTAAGAAACTTTGTAAAATTTGTACACACGCTGCACTTTTTCGATCGCTTCCCATGTTTGTTTCCTCTTTACCCTAAAACTGAGGCTCGAGAGAGGAACTCGCTGGTCCGAGGTCGCTCATCTGGGGGTGGCGCGCAGGGCCCGACCTGGGACCCCGCACCCCGTGCCCGCTCCGCGGGGGCGCGGTCCGGCCAACCGGACGCGCGGCTGGTTGGGCGCCCGAACCCGGGGCCCCTCCGGAGCAGGAACGCTTGGTGGCTCAGAGGCCGAAGGCCACGCAGGGGTTTCCTGCCACCCTGGGAACTTCCTCCTCGCTGACCCGGCACGGCGGCGGCGACACCCTGCGCCCCTCCCCGCGGTCGGGGACCCCCGCCCGTCACCCTGGCGATGGGGACACAGGGCCCCGCGCCGCTCCCGGCCTCTGCGCGCCATGCCCACAGGTGGGGACCGCAACTGGCGCCGGTCCCTGGCCGGGACTGCGTCCCCAGCCCTCCCGCCAGGCTCAGGTGCCTTTCTCGGCTGTCCCCCAGACCAGCAGCAGCTGAGGGCTGAGCCTGGGACAGACCCGTCGGGGACCCCGGCACCCAAGCACGGAGTGCGCAGAGAAAATTCCAGTGTTCCCAGAGCCCCGGGCAGGGCGCACCCAGCTTCCTCTGCTCCTGGGTGCCCAGGTCCCCCCACGGCGCCTGGGGATTGGCCCACGGTGACCCCAGGATATCTGGGGGTGGGCAGCAGGTGACAGGAAGTCCAGCTTCTCCCTCAGTGGCGCTCAGAGGCCCAAACAGCGCTGTGAGCAGGGAGGGAGATGAGTAGCGAAAAAATAGACACTTGTCCAGGGGCGCAGGGGGACCAGGCACGGAGCTCGCCTCACCTCACCAGGGGAAACTGAGGCGAGACAGCCGAGACCCTGTCAGAGCTCACAGGGGACCCAGCTCCCCGTCCCAAGCCACCGTGCCCCAAGCTGTTGTTCCAGAATGATTCGTTTCCTTTTTTTCAGCACTGGGGACAGAACCCAGGGCCTCACACTGAGCTGCATCCCCAACCCTTTTTCTATTTTAAGACAGCGTCTCCTAAGTTGCCCAGGCTGGGCTCAAATTTGACAGTCCCCTGCCTCAGCCTCCTGAGTGCTGGGATTCCGAGCATGCGCCACCGCGTGTGGCTCTGAGCAATCACCAAGCACGTGCACGAGTGGGGTAGGACGGCTCAGCCAGCGCGCAGCCACGCACAGCGCGGCCACTGTGAGGTCCCCGTGTGCAATTAAGCGCCTACTGGTCGCCCAGTCTGGGCAAGTGCTTCGGGTGCCCCTGTCAAATGGGCACACGGTGTCACCATCCTGCCAGGGCAGAAGTCCAGCTCTGCGAGCCACCGGCGTGCACCCGGGGGAACTTCCTTCTCCCGTGCCCCTGTTCTCCTCCCCGGCAACAAGCCCAAGAGGGTCATCCCAGCGCTCAGGAGGCTGACGCAGGAGGATCGCCCTGAGCGTGAGGCCAGCCTGGGCAACACAGCGAGACCCCGTCTCAAAAACCGAAAACGAGAAAGACAAGAAAGGAGAGAAGAGACGACGGGCCCCGAAGTGTGGCGCAGCAGGCGCGCGGGGCACCGAGGCCGGCGGCGCAGCCCAGCCGGAGCCGCCCTCCCGCCTGGCCCGGCGCCAGCCGTGCCCGCCGCCCGCTTCCTCCCGGCCAGGAAGGAGCCGCGGAGGAAGCGCGCGCGGGCCTTATAACGCCGCCCGCCGCCGCCGGCGGCGCAGAGCGGCGAGGCCGACGCCACCGACGAGCGCCCCCATGGGCCTGGCCGTGCAGCCCGGGGCGCCCTACGCGCGCGCGGGGGACGCGGCGCGCGGCTGCTGGTTCTACCTGCGCTACTTCTTCCTCTTCCTGTCGCTCACGCAGATGCTCATCATCGCGGGGCTGGTGCTCTTCATGGTCTACGGCAACGTGCACCAGGGCACCGAGGCCAACCTGCGCGACACCGAGCGCCGCGCCGCCGCGCTGCACGGCCAGGTCGTGGGGCTGTCGGCCGCGCAGAGCAACCTCACGCGCGAGCTGAACCTCACGGCGCGCGCCAAGGACGCCATCATGCAGATGCTGCTGGGCGCCCGCCGGGACCTGGACCGCATCAACGCCAGCTTCCGCCAGTGCCAGGCCGACCGGGTGAGCCTCCGAGGGGCGGCGGGCGGGCTCACCGAGCAGCCCGCGCTGTCCGCTTGGCGTTTTGCTGTTGGCTCGGCGGCCCGGGCTGGCCTCCGACTCGTGGTGATCCTCCCGTCTCAGCCTCCCCAGCGCTGGCATGACGGGCGTGTCATAACTAACAAAAAATCAGTCATTATCTGTCATAGTCTGTTTTCTGGTCCTATAACAAAATAACCAAGGCCAGGGAACTTGTAAATATCACTTTAGGGCTGGTGTGGTAGTGCACACCCGCAATAATCCTAGCACTCAGGAGGCTGAGGCAAGAGGACGGCGGGATAGGGGCCGGCCTGGCCTACATAGTGAGGCCTGGCTGAAAAACAAAGAGAACAGAGGTTTATCAAGACCAGCCTGGGCTATACAGGGAGTGCCAGGCCAGGCCCCTTGTACAGTGAGACCCTGCCACAAAGGAAGAGAGAGAGAGAAGAGAAAGAGAGAGAGGATATGGAGGTTTGTTTAGCATTCAGCTCAGGGTGCTGGAGGCTGGGCAGCGTGGTTCCTAACAAGCCCCTCCCGCACAACTCAGTGGGGACTAACTTGCCAACCCACAGCCTTTGCCAGGGCACCGAGACCCCAGCATTGTCTGCCTGGCACTCAGGTTGAACGGGGCATCCTGGGTGTGAAGGGGCAGCTGGAGCACATGAGTTGATGTCCACAAAGTGCTTGTGATGGGCATGCAGGCTGCAGATAAACCCAGCCTTCCTCAGTGATAACATCCGTAAATGGTGAGCGCTTGCCTAGCATGCAGGAGGCCCTGGGCTCCCCCCACCCAGCACCTCAAGAAATAATAATAGTAGGTGTGCATCTATAATCTCAGCTACTCGGGAGGCTGAGGTGGCAGGATCAAATTTTGAGGCCAACCTAAGCAACTTGTAGCCCTGTCTCAAAAATATTTTTTTTTTTTTTTTTGTGGTGCTGGGGATCGAACTCAGGCCCTTGTGCTTGCAAGGCAAGCACTCTAATCACTGAGCTAAATCCCCAGCCCCTCAAAAATATTTTTTAAGTAAGAGTTGGGGATGGAGTCCAGCATTCCCTGGGCTCAGTCCCCAGTGTCGTGCATGCACACACACACACACACACACACATACGCACGCACACGCACATGCTGATGGTGACAGGTAAGTGCCCCATCCCTGCCTTTTGCTTGCGTCTGCTGTAGACTTGGCATCTCCCTGGCTGCTCGGGGAGGAGCCTTTTCCAACCCTTCGCAGGCGGGGAAGTTGAGACCTGAGAGAGGAGGCCGGTTTCCCCAGGGGGCACAGATGACATGGTGTCCAGGGACAGTGGCATGGAAGGTCAGGTGGACATGGTCCTGCTAGAGGCCAACGGCCCAGGCAGCGAGCGCCCTTTCCTCTCTCACCCGCCTGCCTCCTTCAGGCCAGGGGTCCTGCTGGCCTGGGCACAAGGGGAGATGGCGTCTGGTAGCCTCAGCCCCTGCTGGCTGGGGAGAGAGGCGGAGGGATGGGTGAGGGCAGACAGGCAGGAAATGCTCAAATACCACAGGTGCCCCTGGACCCCTGTGGACTGTATCCCCCAAAGCCCCTCAGACCGTGTCCCAGGGCAGGTATCTGTTCCCCCACAGATCCCATGAGCAGGGTGGGTTCCAACCTAGACCAACCTGGGCTGTGCAGAAAGGTCCAGACCGGGCTACTTATCCAGTGAGACCCCCAGACCCCTCAGACCCCCAGAATGAAGAAGATCCCCTGAAGACCCACAGAGGATCTGGGAGGCTGAGGCAGAGGGTCGCAAGCTCCAGCCAAGCCCGGGCAGCTCAGCAACTTAGGGAAACCCTGTTTCAAAATACAAAAGGGCTGGAGCATAGCTCAGTACCAAGGGTTCAACCCTGGGTTCAATCCAAGCCCAGAAAAGTGGGTTCCCCCTCCCCCTTCCAGGTCACAGCAGCCCCCCAGGAATTGACCTGTTTGCATTCCAGGATGCACTCAGCCATCCGGTCCAGGATCATTAAGTTTTAGACTCCCACACTGGTCCCAGAGTCCTGGAAACCCCCGTCATCCAACGTCAGCTGCCCAGAGCTCCTAATTGAGCTTTGTTTTTGAGACAAGGTCTCGCTAAGTCACTAAATTGTCCAGGCTGGCCTCAAACTTGTGATCCTCCTGCCTCAGCCTCCTAAGTAGCTTGAAATTACAAGTGTGTGTCACCAAGCTTGGCCCAGATTTTTATTTTAAATTTATTTATTTTTACTTACTTATTGGTGCTAGGGATGGAACCCAGTGCCTGTGCCCCGATTCTGGAATTCTCAAACTTAAAAATTTGAAAATCATAGCTGAGTTCCCCTCCCCCGCCCCTTCTCCTTGTGTTTTTGCTTTGGGCTGACAAATTCCTCCCACTTGGATTCCCTGAAGGTTCAAAGGGCACAGGGGCCCCTCAGTCACAGGCTGCTCCTCTCCTTCCCAGGAGGGTAAAACAGACACGGGCCAAGAGTCCCTGCCCCATTCTGGTCGTATCAAGAAATAAATGTGGTTTCTTTTCTTAAATTTTATTTTTAAAAATATTTTTATTTCTTTGTTTTGTGGCACTGGGGATGAAACCCAGCGCCTTTGTACTAAATTGCATCCCCAGCCCTGTTTTGAATTTTTTGAGTTGTGGTCTCTTAAGTCACTGAATTGCCCAGGCTGTCCTCGAACTTGGGATCCTCCTGCCTCAGCCTCCCAGGGGCTTGGCTGAGGCTCTGCTCCCACATTGGCCATGCATGGCCCAAACGGGAACCGTACCCTTTCTGTACGTCACCCTTGCAGAGGCCCAATTCGTGTGCCCTGCGATTCCCCACAAAATGAGCCAATTTCACAACTTAGTGTCATTTGTGCACTCAGAGAGGCATGCAGACACCAGCACAGTTCACGTGCTAAAGGAACCCCCCACTTCCCCCTCGACCCTGACAACCCCGGTCCGCTCCCCAGCCCTTCGGATTCAGCTGATCTGGGTGTTTCCTGCCAGGGGCTCACACACTATGCCCTTCTGCTGTCACCCAGCATCGTCTTTCTCGTTCCTTTTCATAGCTGAATAATATTCCACAGCGTGACTGGACCACATTTTTACGTTCACCTGCTGCTGGGCATCCAGGCTGTTTTATACCTCCTGGTCGATGTGCATGGTGCAGCTGTGGACACTGGCCTGCAGCTTTTGTGTGGACATGTTTTCATTTCTTTGGTGTTGACACAAACAAGTGGGCAGTGGAATTATATGGTAACAGTGTGTTTAACATTTTGAAGAGCCACTAGACTTTTTTGTTTTTTTGGATTTTTGAGACAGGCTCTGGCTATCTAGCTCAAACTGTCCTTGCACTACTCACTGTGTAGCCAGGCTGACATTGAACTCCTGGTGATTCTCCTGCCTCAGCCTTCCAAGTGCCAGGATTACAGGCGTGGGCCACCACACCACACCTGGCCTTTTTTTTTTTTTTTTTTTTTTTTTTTTTTTGAGACAGGGTCTTGCTATGTAGCTCAGGCTGGCCTCAAACTTGTGGTGATCCTCCACCTTAGGCATGCGCTGAAAGGTTTTTGGTTCTCAGATATGTGCCATATCTGAGAAACCACTGGCATATCCCACGTCATTCAGACTTATCATCCAGATTTTGTTTTAAGGAATTTGAGAGCTTTACCTTTTATATTTAGGTCTTTGACTTTTTTCCCAGTGCTGGGATTTGAACTCATGGCTTTGTGCATGGCAGCCGAGCTCAGTACCACTGAGCTACATCCCCCGCTCTGCCTCTGAGCCATCTGGAGGCGTTTTTACACAGTGTGAGGCTGGATGTATGTGTCCAGCTGCCACAGCTCCTCCATGACTCCTCTTCCGCACGCAACGGTCTTAGTGCCCGGATCCCTTTGGCGGCAGCCATGACCCAGTGCCCCACACCCGGTGGCTTCAGCAGCTACAATCTTTTTCTCCCTGTTCTGCAAGCGGAAGTCTGCGATCAGGATGCTGGCAGGGGGCTGGGATGCTGCTCAGCATTAGAGCACTCACCTAGTACGTGCAAGGTTCAATCCACAGCACCACAAAAAAGAAAATAAAAGTAAATTAAAATTTAAGAGAACAGCCAGGCACGGTGGTGCACACCTGTCATCCCAGCACTCAGGAGGCTGAGGCAGGAGGGTCACAAGTCCAAGCAGAGTTTGGGAAAGTTGGTGACACAGCAAGACTCTGTCTCAAATAAAAAAGAGCCGGGATGTAGCTCAGAGTGAGGCCCCGGACTCAACCCCAGTACTGGGAACAAAGATCAAATAATCCTGCTGATAGCTCTTTTGGGGAGGATGGTACTGGAGAACCTGGGGCCTTCGCACTGAGCCGCACCCCCAGCCCACCTATCCATATGTCTGTCTGTCTGTCTACCTATCGTGACACAAGGTCTCACGAAGTCACTAAATTACCCAGGCTGGGCTCCAACTTGTGACCCTCCTGCCTCAGCCTCCCAGAGTGCTGGGATGCCAGGTGTCCCTTTGTGTAAGGACACCAGGCACACTGAAGTGGGGGTCAGCCTAAGGACCTCATCTTTACTTAACCGCCGCTGCAAAGAGAGCCTCATCCTGACACTTCCTGCCTGCCAGGGACACGATTCCACCCAGGACAGCATTCTTTTTTTTTTTTTTTTTTTTTTTTTGGTGCTGGGGAATCGAACTCAGGGCGTTGCGCTTGCAAGGCAAGCACTCTAACCACCGAGCTAAATCCCCAGCCCCCAGGACAGCATTCTTGTCCAGGCCAGCTTGCCATCAACACAGACATCATGTTTCAAGTACATCCTGTGGCACATTCTTAAATGCTAATTTTAAAAAATGACACCAAATAACTCTACATATTCCTGGGGTACAGGGTGACATTTGCACACCGGGATACCATGTGCAGTGACCAAATCAGGACAGTTAGCACATCTATCACTTGGAACACTTACGTTTCTTGGTGTTGGGAATATTCTAAGTCCTCTCGAGTCGGGCATGATGGTACACACCTGTAATTCCAGCACTGGGGAGGCTGAGGCAGCAGGATTGCCAAGAGCTCAAGACCAGCCTTGACTATGTAGGGAGACTCTGTCTCAAAAAACCAGAAATAAAACCATCTCTTGTGGCTATTTTGAAATATACAGTGAGGGACTATTGACTTTAGTAGTCTTACTGTTCTACAGAACCCTAGAAGTTCATCCTCGTGTTTCTTTTTGGAACTGTTAACCCCCTCCCTCTATCGCCTTCCACTTCGTCCCTTTTTACGGCTGAGTACTATTAAACGTAAAACTGTTTCTTCTGGGCACCCGGCGTCCATAGACCCTCCTGGGTGTTGCCCTGGCTGCCCTGGAGGGCCCCCAGGCCGTATGCACCATCGGGGTGGGGTGCAAGTGCGGCAGGCGGGGCACTGAGCTGTCCCATGTCCCCGGTGTCCACAGGTCACCTACATGAACAACATGCAGTTCATGGTGGCCATCATCGTGAGCGAGCAGCAGTGCCAGGAGCAGCTGAAGGCGAACAACAAGAGCTGCCAAGGTGAGCGGCGGGTGCGGGGCGCGGGGCGCGGGGCGGATTCCTCGCCCGCCCGGGCAGCCCTCGACTCCCACCCTGTGCCGCAGGCCTGCTGGTCGTGCTGGGCGAGAAGAGCAAGACGCTGGAGATGGAGCTGGCCAAGGAGAAGGCGCAGTGCGGCCACGAGAAGGTGGGCTCGGCGCAAGGCCGGAAGGAGCTGGAGACGCAGCTGGCCGAGTGCAGGCGCGCGCAGGAGCAGCTGGCGCAGCAGCAGCAGCTGGCGGACGGGCGGCTGCAGCAGGTGCAGGCGCTGTGCGCGCCGCTGGAGCGCGACAAGTTGGAGAGCGAGCTGCGCACGCTGTGGCGGGACGCCGTGGTGTCGCGCGCGCTGGACAACCTGGGCTACGGCGCGGGCTACGGGCCCTTCCACCCGCTGGGCACCGAGCTGGCCTCGGTCCGCCGCGCCTGCGACCAGCTGCCCGCGCTCATGGCGGCCAAGGGCGAGGAGCTGGCGCGCGGGCTGCGCGCGGGCATCGAGCGCGTGGCGCGCGAGAACGCGGAGCTGCGCGCGCAGACGCTGGAGGCGGAGCAGCGCGTGCGCGCCGGGCAGGCGGCGGCGGAGAAGGCGCAGCGGGAGGCGGCGCAGCGCGAGGCCCAGCTGCGCGCGGAGTGCGCGCGCCAGACGCAGCTGGCGCTGGAGGAGAAGGCGGCCCTGCGCTCGGAGCGCGACACGCTGGCCAAGGAGCTGGACGGGCGCAAGCGGCAGGCGGAGCAGCTGAAGATGCAGGTGGAGGTCAAGGGCGCTGCGCTGGACACCTGCCTCAAGGCCAAGGTGCGCCGGGGCCCTGGGGGCCCTCGTGGGGACTGGCCCGGGGCGCGCGGGGATGGGCGCGGGGACGGAGGGGCGCGGTGCTGTGCGCCTCTCACCCCCGCATTCGGGAAGCTGAGGCGGGAGGGTGGAAAGTGCCAGCTCAGCCTGGACAACTCCGCGACACAGTGAGACCCTGTCTCAAAATATAAAAAGACTCTAAAAGGGGCCAGGGATGGAGCGCACCGGAAAAAAGAAATAACTGTGGTCGGATCCTCATGGAGTTGGGAACAGGCTGCGGAGGAAGGCTCGGCAGTGTTGGGGTTGGGCCAGATGTGGGGTGCTGGGCTCAGGTGTGGCTTCGGAGTTCAGATGTCCAAGGTCAGTCGAGGTCTGGCATTTGGGGCTGGCGACATTGGTTGATGGAGCAGGTGGCTTCCGTCTGGAGGGCGTGGGTGGGGTGGCCTCTATGGGGACACTGAGGCAGCCCTGCTTCTAGACATCCCAGGTCCTTCTGTCCCTGCGTGAGGGGCCAAGGGCCGAGGGTTAGCAGCCTCGCTAGGACTCTGCCAACCTTCCCCTTTCTTCCGCAGTCGCAGCCGATGCTCCCTCCTCGCCCCTTGGGCCCGGCCCCCAACCCGCAGCCCATAGGTGAGTGACAGTGGCAGGCGTGTGTGTGTGTGTGTGTGTGTGTGTGTGTGTGTGTGTGTGTGTCCCCTTCCCGAGCAGGGCACAGGCCAACCCGCTACTCCCTCCACAGACCCAGCTAGCCTGGAGGAGTTCAAGAAGAGGATCCTGGAGGCCCAGCGGCCTCCCATGCTCGCGGCGAGGTAAGGCACCACTGAACCCAGGGCCTCGGCTGGGGGTGGGGCAGCCAAGCTCTGCCTGCTGCTCCCTTCACCAAGTGCGTGCTGTATACCTCAGCCTTTGCGGGGCTACAGGAAGTACAGATCACCAAGACACACCCAGTTCAGTCTTCTTAATGCTCCCGGACCCTCCTGCCTCAGCCTCCTGAGCGCTGGGATTATAATCATGCCCCACCACACCTGGTTTGAATGAGCTACTGTTAGTCCCACTCCCTAGCTAGGGAAAGCCAGGCACAGAGAGGACATGGTGGGGCACCTCTGTCCTCCTGACTACTCAGGAGGATCACAAATTTGAGCTCAGCCTGGGCAATTTAGGGAGACCCTGTCTCAAAATTGGTAAAAAGGTCTGGGGTGCAGCTTAATGGTGAGCACTTGCCTAGCGTGTGTGGGGTCCTCAGTTCAAATCCCCAGTGCCACAATAAACAAAAAAGAGCAGGCACTGGAGTCAGGGTCTGGAAGCTGCCCACACACACTGGGTGAGGCCACAGAGGGCTTCCGGCACCCGCCGGGTCCTGGCTCAGGGCCGTGCCCCCTTCACCTTGCCTGAGGCCTGGGCACCCTCCAGATGACACCCAGCATGTGAGTCACGGGGCAGGCGACTGGGCCCACCCAGAACACCCTGTGCTCTGCCCGGTCCCTGCTGCCCTGTCTGGGGCCAGGACACAATGACTCATTAGGACAGAGACTCAAGAGGCACTGGATTTTTTTGGTCACATTTCTGACCCCAAAGATCGTGTCCCCAACCCTGTCCCTATCAGCCTCTTGTCAGCCTAGATCAGTCACAGCCTCTGGAGCACAGGGCCAAGGGTGGTATGGGTACTGTGTCGCATCTCGCATGCCCCTCAACTGGGAGCTCACTCCTTAAAGCCCTGCCCGGGAGAGCCCTTGGCCCCCACCTGCAGGAGAGTGGCCAGAGAGTGCAGAGAGGACTCTGTCCTCCCCAAGCAGACACAATGTTCCTCTCTCCATCTTGGCCCACAGCCCTAGTGGTAAGGAAAGGGAGTCTATTATTATCCCCATTTCTCAGAGGAGGAAACTGAGGCCCTGGCTGGGGTCACGCACAGGGCCGGGCTCCCAGCCCAGGACTGTCCGGCCCTGGCTGAGAACCGGGGAAGCTCTTGACATTGTTTACCCCAAATGACGTCCAGAGCAGGAAAACAATGAGCACTTAAGCCTGGTCTCCTGTCTCTGACTTCAGGGCCGCAGGAAGGGCTCTGGCCCGCTGGCCTTCCCCTGGGGATGGAGCTGGGGGCCGGATTTCAGCCACTCACTGGGCACCACAGGACCCAGCGCAGCCCTGACATTGTCAACATCTTTTTGTTTATTTTTGGCAACAAATTCCCTAGGTTGCCCAAGCTAGCCTCAAACGCCTGGGCTCAAGCAATCCTCCAGCCTCAGCCTCTGGAATAGATGGGACTACCCACAGGCATACACCGTCTTGCCCAGTTTGATACCCAGATTCTGGATGCACCTCATCAGTCACCAGGCCATAGGGCATCCCCTCTGGTGCCACCTCCCTGACACCTCCCAGGCTCTTGGTCGCCATGATCATAAACCAAGGGCAGATTCAGACCCTAGTGACAGCCAGACCTAGCCCAAGGTCTCGGTTTTTGGGGTTGAGTTTTTTGGGGCCTGGGGATGGAACCCAGGACGGACCTTCCACATGCCAAGGAAGTGCTCACCACTGAGCCACACCTCTTTATTTATGTGGTTTGATTGATTGAGAATTGGATTTTATTTGTAGTGCACCCATCCGGTTACCCACCTCTGGTCTTTTTTCTCCCCTTCTTCAGTACTGGGGGCTGAACCCAAGGCCTTCTCACTGAGTTACATCCCCAGCCCTTTCTATATTTTATTATTATTATTATTATTTTTGGTGCTGGGGATTGAACTCAGGGCCATGCATTTGCTAGGCAAGCGCTATACCACTTGAACTAAATCCCCAAAACCCGTCCCCTGGGCCCTTTTTTATTTCTGAGACAGGGTCTCGCTAAGTCACTAAGTTTCCCAGGTTGGGCTCAAACTTGCCATCCTCCTGCTGATGCCTCCCAGAGCTCTGGGATGACAGGAGTAGAATTGGGGCTTGAGGACCCCAGGCACTCACAGGTGGCTCGGGGACAAAGCATGGGGAAGGAGCGCGGGCGACTGGCACAGCGTGACCCCCGCGCCTGGGCCGGACCCTGGGGAAGTGGGTTCGAGCCCCGAGCTGCCTGGCGCGGAGCAGGGCTGGCCGGGAAGACGGGAAGGGACGGGGAGGGGGAGCCGCGGAGGGCGTGCACGCCACCGACCACCCGTGTCCCCTCCCGCGCAGCGGTTGAAGACAGAGGGGCCGGCGAGGACACCGCACACGCCGCTGCGCTCCGCCCGCCCACACCACGTGACGTCAGCGCGCCCTCGGCCGCATGCAGACTCCGCGGTGATGTCACACAGCGCGCGATGGCGTCACTGGCAGACGTAGCGCTGAGTGCTCTGCGATGACGTTATGTGCAGAGACCGCGACGGCGCCGCGCAGACCTCGAAGCCTACCGCTCGCGGCGCTGACGTCACACAGCAATGACGTCACACGCAGACAGCGACTGTGCCACGCAGGGGCACGCGCCGTGATAGGCAGGCGCAGCCCTTTGCGGTCCGAGACAGCCGCAGCACGCCACGCTGCGCACCGCCCCGCGCTCCGCTGCCCGCCCTCTGCCCTCCTGCTCGCTTCCTTATCTCCCCGTGCCTGGGACCGGGAGGTGAGAACAGGAAGCCATTCGCCGCCGCAACCCCCCCACCTCGAGAGTTTCCAGG
>PVJO010020724.1:0-31426 GCA_004026905.1 Hystrix cristata
GATTTTGTCAAATGCTTTCTCTGCATCTATTGAGATGATCATGTGATTTTTGTCTTTGACTTTGTTGATGTGGTGTGTTACTCCTGTAGAAGATTTGAAGCTGTGTTGGAAAAAGAAAGTTGTGTGCTTATGACTCTAGTTATAGAACGTGGGCTTTTTAGACAATGGCAAAAATCTAGTTACTCTTCTGTAGAGTTTATTATAGTGCCAAAATTAAGGTGTATTAATACTTGTTTGCCAAAGACTGCTATACAGTTGTATCGGTTTATTAGGGCTACAATAGTACATACTAGGTGTGTTAAACAGGAGACATTTATTTTCTTATAGTTCTGGGAACTGGAAGTCCAAGATCCAGGTGTTGTCAGGTCTAGTTTCTTATGAGGCCTCTCTTTTGACTTGCAGATGGCTACCTATTTGCTGTTTCCACGCGTGGCTTTTTCTTTCCGCGTGGAGGAAGCCCTGGTGTGTCTTCCTTTTAAAAGGACACCAGCCTTGGAGCAGAACCCCGCACTTCCAATGTTACTGAACCTTGATGACTTCTGTAAAGACCCTCTGTCCAAATGCAGTCACACTATGGGTTAAAGTTCCAGCTTACGAATTTTGAGGAAACACAGTTCAGTCCAGAGCAACAGTAGTGTAAACCCAAACAGAACAGTAGAGAAGCTAGTTTTCTCTAGAGAAAGGCCCAGTGGAAAAGACTATAAGAAGGATGAGCAAGTGTGGAGTAGTTTTGATGGACTGGTGTGTTACTAGTTTGTCCATGTCATAAAAGCATGTCTCAGACGAGTTTTCTTGCATATTTTGAAATAATAGGTGTCTGTTGAAATGTCACACACTTACAGTAGGGTCATTTTGTTTGTTTATTAGGTTGTAGGAGTCAGCCCGGTAATGAAAGAGGAAGGTGCAGTGGAGTCTTTGTAGGGATGGAGCGATTGACAACCTAAGAATCAGCAAATAGGGCTTGTTCCCTGATTGGTCAGTCAGTATTGAATGATTTAAAACTGTTTATGGGTGCAGAGATATTTACAGATAAGGATCTGCCTACAATGTTCATTTATACCTTTGCTGTTTATCCTTGAAGGTTTATACAACACTTTGAAATTCTTCTGATTCTGAAACCTTCATTTAGAATATAGTATAAAACCCTTTGAATGTATAGCCAACTTTAAAAAAAAAATACAAACTGGCACCCTCTCCACCTCCATCCTTTCATCCTATTCTCTTCACAGTGGTTTAGTTTTTCACAGTGTTCCTTTCCTAGTGGTAGTCTTTTTCAATTTGATACATCTCTTTTTAGATAATTACTTATATATTTCCTTATATCTATGTATATGCATACATACTTGTAGGACATATTTCATCTTGTTTTTAGCACATAAACATATTCATATTGTGTCTTTGTCTTAAATTCATCTTCAAATAAAAGATCTAAAGGACTGTTGAGTATTTCATTTTTAAAAATTAAGGTATAGGGGTAGGAGTATAGCTTAGTGGTAGAGCTGTTGCTTGACAAGTTGCATAAGCCCCTAGGGCTTTATCCCCAGCACTACAAATAAAGGTATTTCGTGTGTGTGTGTGTGTGTGTGTGTGTGTGTGTGTGTTAAAATGTTGATTATGTTTTAAAGTGTACAGTTCATGACTTTGTAAAAAATTATATGAATGGATTTTTGGACTTTTTTTTTTAAGCTGTTCTATGTTTATAGAAAAAGAATAAAGTACTGAATAATTCCCAGATAGTTCTCACTCGCATGCCTCCACTTTTTTTTTTGTTGTTGTTGTTTTGTTTACAGGGTCTTGCTGTGTAGATCAGACTGGTTTTGAACTCACTGTGTAGTCCAGGCTTGCCTTGAACTCATGGTGATCCGCCTGCCTCAGCCTCCCAAGTGCGAGGATTGCAAGGTGTGAGCCACCACACTTGGCTTCGCCTTTTTCTTTTTTGTTAATTGTCTTGCTTTAGTGCGGTCCATTTGTTACATTTGTGAGCCACATTGATAGATTTTTATGGAATTCTGTAGTTTATATTAGGGTTCACTTTTTGTGTTATATATATTCTCTGAGAGATTTTTATGGAATTCTGTAGTTTATATTGAGGTTTATTTTTTGTGTTATATGTATTCTGTGAGTTTTGACAAAAGTATAAACACAGTCTCCACCATTATAATACCAAGTAGTGGCTCTAAAAAAGTCTTTGCTTCACATTTTTATTCCTTCGTCACTCCTCCTGAAACTCCTGGCAGTGACAAAATTTTTAACGTTGCCATAGTTTTGATTTTTGGTGACTGTCACATAATTGTAAACATATAGTATGTAGGCTTTTCAGATTGAATTCTTCAATTTAGGAGTATGTATTTAAGGTTCTCTGTCTTTTTATGGCTCGATAGCCAATTTCTCTTTGTCACGAATAATATTTCTGTTGTATGTTCAGTACCTTTTTTTCCCAAGGCCTTTTGAATGCTAAGGCAAATACTCTGTCCCTGAGCCGAACCCCCAGACCTTTTAATTTTGAGACAGATTCATGTTAAGTTGCCCAGTGTGGCTTAAAACTTACGATCCTCCTGACTCATCCTCCAGGTAGCTGGGATTACTGTGTAGGCGTGTGCCACCTTTCTTGGCTGGACACTGGTTTTTTGAAAGATGTATTGTTGGTTGCTTTAAACTTTCGGCAATTACAAATAAGGCTGCTCTAGGCATTCTTGTGCAGGTTTTTGTGTGGACGTTAAGAGTTCAGTCATCTGGGTAAATACCAAGGAGTGAGATTGTAGGATTATGTGGTAAAAGTATGTTTAGGTTTTAAAATTTTTTTATTTTTTGGTGCCTGGGATCGAACTCAGGGCCTCTTGCTTGCTAGGCAAGCACTCTAAGCCCTGAGCTAAACTCTCAACCTTGTATGTTTAGTTTTGCAAGAAGGCACCACACTATCTTCCAAAGGGGCTGTACTGTTTTACATTCTCACCAGTGCAGATTGAGAATTCTTGTGTTCCACTTTTCCCCAGCATTTGGTGTTGTCATTGTTTTGAATTTTTGCCCCTCTTAATAGGTATGACTAACTCACTGTTGTTTTAATTTTTTTCTTTTTTTTGTTTCAATTTTTAATTCTCTTCTGACTGTGAGTATCTTTTCATATTCTTATTTGCCGTCTGTGTGTCTTTGGTGTGATGTCTTCAGATCTTTTTCCCAGTTTGTCTGTTTTTTTATTCTTCATGTGCTATTTTTTATTCTTCAGTTTTAAGAATTTGTATATTTTGAGTATCAGTCCTTTATCATGTGCATGTTTTGGAAAGATCTTCTCTCAGTTTGTAGTTTGTCTTTCCATTCTGTTCACAATATCTTTTTCAGAGCAGATGTTTTAATTTTAATGAAGTCTGACTTATCATTTATATCTCTCATGGTGTGTGCTTTTGGTATCATAGCTAAAGTCACCAGCAAGCCTAAGATTACCTAAATTTCTTCCATGCTGCTGTCTTCATTTCATAGTTTTGTGTTTTACATTTAGGTTTGTAATTCATTTAGAGTTGATATTTGTGAAAGATGTAAGGTTTGTGTCTGAATTTTTTTTTATATAGCTGCCTAGTTGTTCTTGCACTGTTTGTTGAAAAGACTGTCTTTCCTCCTTTAACTTGAGTGTGTTTCTTTGCCAGAAATTAGTTGACTGTGTTTGGTTGGTCTGTTTCTGAATTTTCTTTTCTGTTCCATTGATCTATTCAAGTATCGTTTTTCCAATACCAGCTATCCTGATTACTATAGCTTTATAGTAAGTTTGATGTTTGTGGTGTCCGACCTTGTTTTTCTTTGCCAATATTGTGTTGGCTCTTTTGGGTCTTTAACCTTTCCATATAAACTTTATATTAAGTTCACCAATATTCACAAAGTAACTTTGTTGAGATTTCGATTGGGGATGTGTTGAATCCAAAGATCAATGTTGGGCTTTTGCTGGGAGTTGAATCCAGGGCCTTAAAAATGTTAGATAAGCCTCTACCTACTTCTGAACTGTACCCCCAGCTCCACAAAGTTACTTTTGTATTTTGCAAATTATCAGAAGGTGCGTTCTTCTCTGGATCTGAAATCTCTTCGTAGAAGAGAACAGACTCCTTGGGACTGCAGGGAACATAGCTTCCTCCCAGGGCAGCCATGAAGATATGTGAGGATAGTAGATGGGTAGCTTACTAGCCGAGGGCCCTCAGGAGAGGTAATGCCTACTGAGTCTCAGGGTCCTTCTGGGTAAGAGGTACTGTGGAAAGGGCTTTGCGAGTGTGAAAGTTCACCTCATAACTGTCATTTTGCCAGCTTTTTATCCTCCTTTTATTGAGGTGGACCAGGCTTGGCTAAGGGCTTTAAATTTCACATTTACTATTACATATAACCCATCACTTTACTAGCTCCATTTTACCAATGGGAGAGGAACACAGAGGTTTAGAGAATTTTAAGAATTTACACACACCTGCGTTACTAAAAAGTGATGGAGGCTGTTCGGAAACCAAGTAGAAAACTCTGTTCTCTCACTATTGAAAATTTGCATTTTGGTAGTACTCAGTCATCCTATTCTTGAACATGGTATAGCTCTACATTTATTGAGATACTACCTTTTTTTTGGGTGCTGGGGATCGAATGAGGTATTAGTTTATTTCAGTAATATTTAATGGTTTTCAGTTTAGAGATCTTTGACATCTTTTTGTTATTTATTTGTTATTTATTGCTATGTGTTCTTTTGATTCTGTTGTAAATATAATCTTTATAATTTTACTTTCCATTGTTTAGTGTTGTGTTAGAAATGCTGTACGTCTGTTTTGTGTATTTTGACCGTGTGTCCTTTGAGCTTGCTGAAATCAGTTGTTTTGCTTATTTATGTTTTGGATTCTGTGTGTATAAAATCATACTGTGTGACAATAAATATAGTTTTAATTCTTCTAGTCTTTTTTTTTTTTCTTTTTGAAACAGGGTCTCACCATGTAGTTCAGGCTGACCTTGTCTCTTCAAATTTTTCCGCTGCCCCATTCTCTATCATCTCCTTCCAGTTAGTTTGGTGTTGACTCACAGGTCTCTGATCTTGAATTTTCTGTTTAATTCCTTTTTCTCTATGCTTTAATTTGGAAATTTTTGATTTTGATTACCTTTTAAGTGTCTTTTATTGAGTCTATTCTTTCCATATGTATTATTTATTTTTAAAAGTGTTACTATTGAGACAGAGTCCTGCTTTGTAGCCCAGGTTGTCCTTGAACTTGTGCTCCTCCTCTGAAGCATTGTTATAGTTCACCACCATGCCCAGCTCTCAATTTTTTTTTTGGGGGGTGCTGGGGATCGAATTTGGGGCCTCATGGTTGCTAGGCCGCCGTTCTACCATTTGAGCTAAATCCCCAACCCCTCATCTCTCAATTATTATATTTTTTAGTTGAATATTTTCTTTGGCGCTCTCAACAAATAAATGGTTTGTCATATCCCCACAACATTCTAAACATTATATTATTAGAGGGTGCTACTATAAGAATAGGTTGCTATTAATGAATGATGTTACTTTTAATGTAATTAATTTACTTGCTGTGCTGAGGATCAAACCAGGGACTTTGAGCATGCTAGATAGGTGCTCTGTGTTGAGTTACATCCAAGCCGTATGCATGCTTTTAAAAACTAAGATGTCTTGACTGGCAGTGGTGATGCATGCCTGTAATCTCAGCACTCAGGGGGTTGAGGCCGGAGGAGTGCTGCCAGCTCAAGGTCATCCTCAGCTACATAGTGAATTCAAAGCTAGCCTGAACTACATAGTGAGACCCTGTCTCAAAAAAAGAAAAATCTGTCATGAGACAGAACTCTAGTAAGGACATGACTCATAATGATCCTAAATATACAGTGGGCAATGCCTCTCTTCAAGGAAAAGAGAAAACGGGATGAATCCCAGAGATACTTGCCCCTTTGGATTCAGCCTCGGTTTGTTTTCTTACCCTCTCTTTTGAACTGAGAACTGAGAAGCCTAGCAACAAATTGCAAAATAAAAATGTAAATTAAAAACGAACAAAAAAAGTCTTGTCTCAGGGAGGAAAAGAGGATATTCGATAATATTAATAATAATAACAATAGAAAATAAACAATGCTTACTAACACATGATGCTAATTTCTGCATCAGATATTGTTTTTCTTTTTCCTTTCTATATACTTACTTATCTCTCACACTAATGCACTGATCCCATTAGGAGACTGAGGTACGTGCTCAAGTTCAACTGGTTATAAATTAGACATAGAAATGGTCACAAATGTTTCTGTTTTCACATCTGTAGGTCATTTTCTTTCTTCTCACCAGTTGTCATTTGCTGAGTCCTGAAACAGTTATTTCTCTTTCATTTCTGTCATGGCTTTAGATGTGTTTTTTAGAGGAGGCTGTTTTTCCTCTCTTCCTCAGTTTTTTCCTTTGAAATTTGTGGTAATAGTGATTACCTACACAAAGTTGTTCTGTGTCTTACTGGCTCAATTCAAGAGCTTGGCACATAATTACTGTAAGAGTTAACCCTTATTACAATTTGTCGTGGACTGATTGTGGTCAACTTGAGCAGGAATGCCCAGGTGAACCGAGTGTAGTTCTGGGCATAGAAGAGGATTATTGCCGATGCAGTGTAAAGGAGAACGGGAGGGAAAGATTTCAGTGGCTGATTCCCCAGGAAAAAATCTGTTGTGGCTGGTTTCCCTGAAGAAACTTGGCTGTTCTCATCACAGAAAGAGTTTGGGACCTTGCTGTCAGGGATGACTGCTGTTCTCTTTAGGGGAGCTCTGGTCTTCATCTCTGCCTTGAGCATTGTATCCTGGCTCCAGTATACATTCTTCAGCCTTTTAGTACAGACATGGACTTAAATGGGTCATTCCCGTGGGCTGCCAGCCCTTGATTGGATCTTGTGGGACTCCAGTGCACAGATGTTTTGCACTCTCCTGCATTTTTCTTATGTGTGAATGTTGTAACTTGTAAATGTCCCGTATTAAACTCTCTTGTAAACCATGGACTCTAGGACCATCTGACTAAAACTCATTTATTTACTACTACTGCTAGTACATGTTTTTTAGTCCCTTAATTTCTGTTTTTGACTCTTGACTTTGTGCTGGACTGCTAAATCTTGGCACCCCCCAGAGTTTGTCTGTGGTTCCTTTTCTCTGTCTACAGTCTGTATTTAAGTTCATCTAGTCTAATTGCTTAAAATATCATCTATATGCTGATGTTCATAAAATGTGCATTATCTGTAGCCCTTTCCTCATTTTTTCCCAGAGTGGTACCTCTAATTGTTTACACTGTATTTCCTCTTAGATTTCCTATATATATTAGACTTAATATGGCTAGACACACTAAACCATATTCTTCACTCCCTGTTAAACAACAAATCAACACTAGGAAGTGAACATAAACTTGTTCCTCTTTCAGTCTTCTGCGTTTTAGTACAGTGTTTACTTTTATTCAAACGAACCTTGATGTTGTGTGTGTTTCCACATTTAATCCATCAATGAGTTCAGGGTATGTTACCTTCCATTCACTCATTTCTATCACCATTACTCCCATTCTGTGTAACAACCATTATTATTATTTTTATTATTTTTAATGCTGGAGATAGAGCCTGTGACCTTAAACATGTTAGGCAGGCTACCACTGAGTTATACACTTAGCCCCTCAACCATCTTGTTTTACTTGGACTATAACCATCTGCTGACTGGTCCTACTCCCCTCCCCCTTTAACTCTTCTAATCCATTCTTTTTCAAGTGTTTTGAGTATCTTTTAAAAGCAAATCAGGTTATATAATTCACTGTTCTAAAAAAAACCTAAAACCAAAATAAAAAACCCAGAGACTTGCTTTTATATTTAAAAAAGAGTCCCAGACTGCAGGGTACTGTACAGTCTGACCCCTTCCTATCTCTGGCCCCATCTTTTACCATTTTACTCCTTGAATACTTGGCTTCAGCTGCACTTAACCTCCTTTCTGTTTCTCAACCATGCCAAGTTTGTTCTTGATCTAGACCTTTTGCTCTAGCTATTCTTCTTAGCCTGGAGCGTTTCTTCCATGCATTAGCAGTATTACTGACATCTAAAATACCAAATTTCAGCCTGGAGTGTGATGATAGACAAGCTCCTGACCACAAGCCAAATCCAGCAGGTGGTGTGTTTTTGTACCGGGTGCTAAAAATGGTTTTCACATTTTTTTAAAGGGTTATAAAACAAAGTATGGTTTAAAAAAAACCCTGAATAAGTGACACTTTATGTAGTCCCCAATGCTTAAAATGTTTTCTGTCTAGCCCCTTACAGAAAAAGAATTTAGAACCACCTGAAATTATTTTGTTCATTTATTTCTTTGGTTTTCTTTGGGGTTTTTTTGGGAGGGGGCTACTCAGAATGCTTGCTTGTTGAAAACTTTAGGAATGTTGGTTGCTTGGAATGAAGAATTTGAGCAATGAACAGTTAGTAAAAAGAACATTATAATCATTGTTGGGTATGTATATCACAGATACGTTGTTTGTGGCATATCTTTTCTCTCTTAATGATGTCTCATGTTTAGGAGATTGTGTGTGTTTCGTTTTTGTTTTTCTGAGACAGGATCTCACTATGTAATGTAGGCTGGTCTTTTTTTCTTTTTCTTTTTTTTTTGACACAGGGTCTTGCTGTGTGGTTTAAGCTCATTTTGAACTCATTATGTAGCCCAGACTGGCCTTGAACTTGCGGCAGTCCTCCTCCCTCAGCCTCCAGAGTGCTGGGATTAGAGGCATGTACACCATGCCTGGCTTTCTGCTTAGTAGTTTTTGCTTTTTGTGTTACAATTAAAAAATTTTACCTTTGCTAGGTACATGAAAATTTCTTGTTTTTGCATTTTTTTCAATTTTATTTTTTTCACATGTTGGTAATATGGAATGGTAAGGTTTTGTTTGGTAAGATGGTACATGGATTTGTCATATCTTGATCTTTTTCTTTTCCATTATCCTCCTTTTTTTCCTCTCTCTCCCTCTGGTCCCCTTCCCCATTTCCAGTAGTCTACCTTTAATTTTCCTCTTATCTTTCCTTTGTTTATTTATTAGGTTTTTCATATGAGACAAAACCTGCAGGGTTTAACTGAGTCTGGTTTATTTCACTTAACATGATGATCTCTAGTTGTATTCATTCTCTTGCACATGACTTAATTTTCATTCTCCCTTGTGGGTGAGTAGTGCTCCACTGTGTATGTATACCACACTTCCTTTATCCATTCATCCTTCAATGGGTGTCTAGGTGGTTTCACAGCTTGGATATGGTGAATTGCACTGCTGTAAACATTCATGTATCGCTGTTGTATGCTGACTTTAATTTTTTCAGGCGTGTATCCAGGAGTGATATAGTTGGGTCAGACTTTTTTCCCCCCTGTACTGAGGATTGATCTTAGAGCCCGTGCAATGAGCCACATCCTTGGCTCCATTTTTATATGAGACAGGGTCTCGCTAAGCTGCCCAGGATGGGCCTGAACTTGGGATCCTCCTGCCTCATGTGCACAGAGTGTGGGATTACAGGCTCAAATGGTATTTCTCTATGTTTCATTTTTTGAGGAATTTCGGTACTGATTTCCATAGAGGATGTACTAGTTTGCATACCCACTAACAGTGTAGGAGGATTCTTTTTTTCTTACAGCCTCGCCAGCATTTATCGAGTTTAGTATTGTCGATGCTGGCCTTTCTGACTGGGGAGAGATGAGATCTCTATGTACTGTAGTTTTGGTTTGCATTTCCCTAATCACTAAAGATGTTGAACATTTTCTCATACTTACTGGCTATTTATGCTTCTACTGAGAAGTATCTATTCACTTAACTTGCCCACTTTTTGATTGGGTTGTTTTTTGGGGGGGGAGGTTAATTTTTGAGCTCTTCATATATTCTAGATATTGTCTGTCTGAAAAGTAGCTAGTGAAGATTTTCTCTCATTCTGTGAGCTTTTAACTTTGGTAAATATTCTTAGTGACCTCTTTTTTTTTTTTTTTTTTTTTTTTTTTTTTTTTTTTTTTTTTTTTTTTTTTTTTTTTTTTTTTTTTTTTTTTTTTTTTTTTTTTTTTTTTTTTTTTTTTTTTTTTAGTATACGACCACTTCTTGAAGTGTTAGTTTATTTCCTTTGATGGTGTATGATCCTTCTTAGTTTTTGTCTGTGAATTTTTATAGGTATCCATTTGGTCTGATAAACATTGATTTAAAAGGCTTTTCTTTCCTCATATGGATGTGCAGTGGCTTTTGTTTATTCTAAGATAGGATGTCTTTCTCTAGAAGTCTGTTTGCAGAATCTCTGTGTCTCTCTTTGTATCAAGTACTACACTGTTTTGTGGCTTTAATAGTAAGTCTCAGTTTTTGGTACTATAAACCCTCAAACTTTGTTCTTTCAGATTGGCTTGGCTGTACTAGTTGCGTAAGATTTCTAATGTACACTGAAAATCAGTTTGAGCTGGGCGCGGTGTAGACCAGGTTGGAGAGAATTGGCTTCTTAATCATATTAAGTGTTCTGTTCTATTGGATGTATTCAGTTTGTTTACGGCTTCTTAAGGCTTTACACATCTTTTGTTAGATTTATTTCTGTGTGTTGGGCATCTTTTTAGCCACTTAACACTTTACGTGGAGTATCATGTGGGCAGTGGTTTACATACTCACTATCCTGAATGTTGCTTGGGCAGGTGTCATTTCAACCAATTGATTCTAGTTTGTGTGAGATACACTTGTACATCTGTTTTACATCAACTATTTTTTTGTGTACTTTTTCATTTAGAACATTGTATTTGCCCTTGATGTTTGTTTCTAGTTAAATCTAAAAATAATTTCTGGTTATTTTACTAATTTGTGTTTATTTGTGAAAAATAACCTATAATTTTATGCTACTGTCTGTAAACACTCTTATCGTGAATACATTAGAATTTTTATACTTCTCCAGAACTCCAGTGATACTTTTTTTTTAATGTAGTAATGTAGTAAGTAGCTATGTTTGTTGAATAACACAGGATGGTAACATCAGGAACAGGTGAAAGGCAAAAGGAAAAAAGAGCGGCGATGTTCTTTTACATTACAAAATGGACATGTTTGGGACACTAAGACTGAATAGGAACAAAGTGCCAAAAAATGTGCAATAGAAAAAAACTGAAAAAGGGAGCAATATTAGCATATTAGAGAGGAAAATTCTTTGTTATGAAATGGAAAGACAAAAAAGATGTCTTATTGTCAACTATTCATAAAACAGAAGTGATAGGACTTGAAAGAAAAAACAAAACTAAAAAAGTTTCAATTGTCATCAGTGATTATAATAATTCTATGAGTGGTGTTGAGTTGACTAACATCTGACAAGCTATCCTGTAATCAAAAAAAGTGAGGAAAAAATATTATTATAAAAATATTTACACACCTGGACCAAACAGTAAGGAACACATTTGTTATTTATTCAAAATGGGAGTTCAAAAAGTTATTTACAGTTTAGGTCTAATAGATCAAATAATTGAAAAATATGGGATAGTGAAATAGCAACCAGGAGGTCCATCACTGACGTCTTCACCATTATAGCTAGTGCATAGATATTTTATTGAAATTATACCACCCAAAGAAGAAAAGGAAAGGCCAACATAACAGTGTAAAGAGTGTTGTTCAAAGAAAGACAGTAATACAGAGATAATTCAGAAAGAGACTAGATACTACTGTCCACATTGTAATGTTGTGTATTGAATGTGTTATGGTATTACCATATACAGAAAAATAATCGAATTAAATTTGATAAAACTGTTTTTATATTTCCTGTTATCTTAAAAAACAGGAAATGTACTTTTTGGTCATCTTTTATTTAAATAATTGGACTGGTAAGTGGTTAAAATTCATTTTAGAATGAATGTGGTGCCATGTGCCTATAATCCCAGCACTTGGAAGGCTGAGACAGGAGGATCGCCATGTGTTCAAGGCCATCCTGAACTACATAGTGAGGCTCTGTCTCAAAAAAAAAAAAAAATTCCTCTTTACTGTGAGGTACAATTAAAATAAAATGCCCTGATCTCAAGTGTTCAATTTGAGTTTTGAAAATGGTGTGCACTGGTATAATCACTATTAAAAATAAGATACAGAACATTTTCATCACGTCAGAAAGTTCTGTTCTGTTCCAGTCAGTTCTTCCTTTCCTTTCCTGCTCCACCTGTACCTTTTTTTTTCCTGCCACTGTGGTTTAGGTGGTTTTTTTGTACAGGCGGATTGAACCCAGGGGCTCACAGATGCTGGGTAAGTGCTCTCTTATGAAAAGAACAGTTAAATGTAGAGACAGGATCTTTCCAAGTTTTGATCCTTCTGCTTCACCCTCCCCACGAAGTGGGATTACAGGCCTCCTCTACCACCTGTTACTGGTGTAGTCATACCTCTGCTTTTTGTGTTTCTTTCTTTTTTTTTTTTTGTGCTGAGGATGTGCCTGACTTCTTTTGCTTAACATACTGTTTTGGCTGTTTCCATACCAGTAGTAGTTCTTTTTGTTGAGTTATCTGTTTTGTGAACAGTAATATATGACTAACATCTGATTCATTCTTCCTGGTGTGAGGGTATGTGTGTATATTCATTTCCTAATAATTTTTTGCTCCTTTACCAGGAGTATGGAAACTCCATCATTTAACACTGTTCTTAAAGTTACAGATAACTGCATGAAATGGCTAATAGCTTTCTTTTCTAAAGTGTACATGGAAGCTGGGTATAGTGGTGCATGCCTGTGATCCCAGCACTTTGGTAGATGAAGCAGGAGGATTGCTGCAAGTTCACTGGGTTACATAGTGAGTTCAAGACCAGTTTGAACTACAAAGCAAAACAAAAACAAACGAGTCCACTTGGATCTGTATATTGCTACACATGCTTCCTGAATAAGCATCGCTAATTGCCTCCTTAGGAAATAACTCTTTGATTACTTGCTCATTTTTAAAGCCAGACATTGTCAAATTATTGTTGAAAACAGCTCTTGTGGGAAGTCAAATAAAGCATTGTGCGCACATTATGCATGAAAATAGATGAGAAAGTAGGAAAAAGAGCAAACACAGTGAAGTTAAGTGAAATGATTATCTTATACAATAAAAATTACTGCTGAAGTAATTAATGTTTGTGAATTTATTCCTTCACTAATATATTTTTGAGCTGAGTATGTCCATGATGAAAATGATGAAGGCTTACTTTTTTTTTTTTCCTTTTTTTTTTTTTTTTGAGACAAGGTCTCACTGTGTAGCCCAGGCTGCCCTCAAACTCTCAGTGATCCTGCTACCTCAGTCCCCGAGTGCTGGGATTGCACGTGTGCACCACCATGCCGGGCAGTCTTACTTTTAAATAGAGATGCCAGGCACCCCAAATGGCAGTATTTTAGGTGATGTGTAAGTTCTTTGATTATAGCTAATCAGAATAAGGGGACTAGAATAGTGGGGATGGGAAGAGAGGGAAGGTATTTTAGATACATTAGTAAGGAAAACCTCTCTGAGGGGTTGGCATTTGAGCAGGGGCCTTACTGATGTGAAAGAAGATCCAGAATGAGGGAGCAGGAGGGAAGTCTAAAGGTTCTCAGGTAGGAATAAGCATGAAAAGAGAAAAAAGATCAATAAAGCTGGAGTGCAGTGAGGGAAAGATGTAGCTTGAGAGAACGAGATCATGCAGAACCCTTTAGGCCACAGTAAGAGGTCTGCTTTTTAAAAACTGGTAAAAAAGGAAAGCCATTAAAAACTTTGAACAGAAGAGGGGCATGATCCATTTACCTTTAAGAAGGTTGACTCTACTGTATGGAAGATAGATTAGCAGAGCACTGCTAACAGTGCAGATACTATGCTTTTTCACTAATACAAGTGAGAAAACAATGGGTTTGAACTGGGTTGTAGAAATGAGAATGGTACGAAAATGGGTTGGACTGGGGATGTAGCTCAGTGGCAGAGAACTTGGCTAGCATGTGTGAAGCCCTAGGTTAATCTCTAGTGTGTGTGTGTGGGGGGGTTGGGGTGGGGGGGTAAAAAAATGATTAGAGGCAAGTTCTGTTTTAAAGGCAGGTCTAGAGCGCTTACTGATGTATTGAATTAAGAGGAATTTTCTTACAGCATTTTTTACAGGAGAGAGTTGGAAACGGTTTTAGGGTAGCGCTGTAGTCAGAATAAGCTTAACTGCTGTAACCCAACAATGCCCCAGTACCAGCAGTTCTGTGTAATTAGTTTATTTCTCGTTTACATCATAGTTCAGTACAAGTGGGTTGTGGGATAGTGATGGTGGACATCCTTTTCCAGGCCAACATTTGCAGTCCAGTCTCCTTCCATGTTGAGGTGCTCTGTGTCCCTTAGGACAGTGATGGCGAACCTTTTTAGAGATTGTGAGCCCAGAGTGCAACCCCAAACCCACTCATCGCAAAGTGCCAATGCTGCAGTTGTGAATACTGAGGTTTAAGTTTAGAAAAAAACAACTGTTAACTGATGCTTCGCTGCTAGGGGGACTTGGTTTGCATGCTGACAGAGAGGGCTCTGTGTGCCTGCTGTGGCGCATGTACCATAGGTTCGCCACCACTGCCTTCAGACTTTTTCCTTGCTTCTCTCCATTTTCTAGCAGAATAGAAAAGGCAGGTCCTTTTACAGGGTTTAACATCCTGGAGAGAATGTCCTTCACCTTTGCTGTCTATACCATTGACCTAGAACTTGTTCACATGGCCACGTGGAACTGCAAGAAGGCTGGAAAGAGGAGGATTTTTTTTTTTTAGATAGGGTGTTGCTATGTAGTCCAGGTTGGTCTTGAACTCACTGTGTAGCTCAGGCTTGCCTCAGATTTGTGGTGATCCTCCTGCCTCAGCCTCTCTGCGATTACAGGTGTGCCCATCACACCTGGTTCAGGAATTAGAATTGTAAAAAAGTATTGGTGGGCTTTTGAAAAAAGAAATTGGTACTGATACAATTGTGAAGTTTAAAAATTCATGTTCATATCTGAATTAGTTACATATATGTTTATACATGTGGTTATACAGTAGACTGTAGTAACTATATTTGGGAACATGTTAATTGTAAGCCCTGAAAAATGAAGAAACATGAATATTAGACATTGAACACCACTTTCCCATAGTTATGTACAGTATCTAAAATAAATTGAAAATGTTTAATTGCTTTCTCTGCATGCCATTTACAGCTTTTGGCAAACAGTAATGTTTTCTCGAGTGGATCTTGTCCAGAGAGTACTGCGTTCTCCTTTTTGTATCTCTTTCTCTTTATTTTTTTGAACATTAAAGTTACGTTCTTTTTTTTTTTTTTAATTTGTTTTGGTTTTTGATTTTTTTTTTTCTTTTTGGTGTGGGGCTCGAACTCAGGGCCTTGTGCTTGCGAGGCAAGCACTCTACCGCTAAGCTAGATCCCCAACTTACGTTCTTATTTTTTAAAAATAAAATTCGAACCTTTTATTTGTCTTAGTACTGAATGACAATGTGTAATTCTACTTAACATTAATCTGTAGATCTTTTTTTTTAATCTGTAGATCTTGATGATAAAGCAGTTATAAAGAAAAAGGATACTTTTCTTTGGAAAAGAACCTTGAGAACTTGATAAAAAAGCAAAAACATTAATATGTTTTTTGAAAATTACATTTTACTAACAAGACTGCATTAAAAATCTTTAGTTACTTTGTCTTTTTAAGTGACCTTCTAATTTAGAGGAAACTCTTATTTTCCCTGTTTTCTTTTTCACCACAGTTTTCCTCTATAATTAGTCCCTTCTAACTCAGTCCAGTGAATAACATCATGAACTGGACTATTCTGAACCACACCCCACTGACCAGAGCAACTGTCTTACCACATTGTTTCCTTCTGGTAACTGCACTTTGGAAGTGACTGTGTGGGGATGGGAAATTAAAAGAGTATTAAATACTTTTCTTTATAAAGATACAGGAGTGTCTGTTCACTACCTAAGCGCTAGTCATAGGCTTAATTCTTTGTGTATTGTTTTTTATTCTTGTAGTCGATGAGTTATCTCTACATTATTTTCATGTAATCTTTTTTCTTGTTTACTTGAAATACCATCTTTATCAGAAAGTGAAGTCTCAAAGATTTTAAAAAATTTTTTCTTTCTTTCTTTTTTTTTTTTTTTTTTGGTATTGGGGATCAAACTCAGGGCCTTGTGCTTGTTAGGCAAACACTCTAACCACTGGGCTAAAATACCTGGTCTAGTTTTTTTGTTTTTTTGAGCCAGGGTCTTGCTAGTGTAGCCTGGGCTGGTCTTTTTTTTTTTCCCCCATTTTAAAGACACCTTTAATACGATACTGCCGCTCCAAATCACCAGTGACTGCTTCCTTTTCCAGACCAGCTTTCACCTCCTCTTCAGCTTCAGGGATGATACAGTCAGTCATTTCCAATAAAGCATTCCTGGGTGGGCTGGTCTTGAACTCACTGTGTAGCACAGGCTGGCCTTGAACTTGCAGTGATCCTCCTGCCTCAGCCTTCCGAGTGCTGGGATTACAGGTGTGTGCTACCATACCCGGCTTTTTGGTCTTAATTTTCTGAGTTGAAAGATTACAGTTTAAAAAAAAAAAAAAAGAAAGATTACACTTTATTCCCTTTCTCAGAAAATTGCTGTTCAATTTAAACTAGGCAATTTATGATGTCAGACTTGGTAAATTCTAATTGGAAAATTGGAGATGTCCCAAAAGTCCAATGTTTTAATCCATTTATATCTATATATCTATATATCTATGTATATCTATATATCTATATCTATCTATATTTATATCTATCTATCTATATATTTTCATGTATAATTGTCTGTGTTTTCTCTTTGGCATTATAAGTCTCTTTCTGTACTTTTGCATGGTTGGCATTAGAAGTATTTCTCATTATCCAAATCTGTTAGTCCTTCAGTTTGGATAATGAATTTGTATATCAGATGATATTGCCTCTCTTGAGTATATTTGGATCCTCAAGTTTGGGTAGCAAAAAACAATATAGTGAAGGAAATACCCAGAAATTTACTCAGATGTGTTTAATTCTTGAGTTTAGATTGTGAAATTTTTGGAAATCAGAAATTTGGATAACAAAGGATTCTTATAGTCTCAGAGTATCATATTGAAATGCTGTCTGTTGTTACAATGGGTTCCTTTTTGATTACGGAAGAGAGAAATCCTCAGGGTGGCTCAGAGAATAGAAGGGAATTGATTGGCACACTTAATAAGGTCATTCAGTGGTTGAGCTTATTTGAGGCACAGCCAGATCCATTGGCCCAAATATGTTGATAAGGCTTTGTTCCAAGTATCAGTTTTTATTTTCTTTTATTGCATAGAGGCTTCTGTGTGCTTGGATGGATGGATACCAGTAGATTTGTGTCTTTCTAGCTTAACAGCCCTGTTGGAAAAAAAAAAGTTACTTTTCCAATAATTGCAGCAAAATATGCAGTATAGAATTTGAGTGATCAGCCATGGTGGCTACAGGGAATGAAATAAACTGATTGGCCAGGCATGAACTAATTTCCCCATGGGGCATGAGGTCAGTCTGTTCAACCTATGTCACTTGACAAGGGAGGAGAGAAATAGATTTTCAAAGGAAAACACAGAACTTTGACCAGAAGAGGATACTGATTGCTAACTGGGGAGGCTAACCCAGTGGACCTATGCTATTGTGTCATGAAAATTCATTTGTCCCATTGCTTTTCTTCAGTTGTGTTGTCTTTCATTTCCCATTTGGCTTTTACGCAATGTTGATCTCCTTTAGGTGAAATACAAGTTCCTGTATCTTAGTGATGAAAATCAGCTGCTTACACTCTCGCAACATCTTACTTTAAGATGTTTTCTACTCATTTTCCTCTTCTTTCTCTTTTTCTTTTCTTTTCTTTCTTTTTTTTTTTTTGTACTGGGGATCAAACTCAGGGCCTTGTGCTGCGAGGCAAGCCCTCTAACCAGTGAGCTAAATCCCCAGCCCCTTCTTACTCTTTTAGTAAAGGAAATAGGTTTTCTTTTTCTTTCTGAGAGTTTTCTGTCTACCTTTGATCTAAATCTTATTTAACTTGGTTTCCAAAGAACATTGGCCCATTAGTAAGACCTTCTTTTTCTTTGGTTTTTAATTTTTGCTTTTCTCCTTGATCCTATTTATAATCATATAGTTGTGTTTCCAAGCCCGCTGACTAATAAACATTGTACTCACGCTGCTGCTGTGGGTTTTCTTTATGTAGATTTGATCAACACTTGCTGGCTTACTTACTTGCCAATCTGTCAATCCATCTTCTTACAGTCTTTTTCTATTTTCTGCTTCTCTTCAGTACTAGCAGTAACTGGAGACCTTTGTCTCAGGCCTGAACCTAGAATAAAAGTATATAAAGACTAAAAGGGACTTAAGAGATGTTTAACTCAACTTTTTTTTTTCTATATTGCCTGCTATTTGGCCTATATCAGCTTTCTTTTTGCTAGTGTTTATGTGTTGTATGTCTCATTTAAACTGCCTGAATGCCTTCTGAGCGTTGTTTTACCACTGTCATTCTCATTTTAGAACTCAGTAAATAAAGGCAGAAAGATTTCCTAATTTGACTAAAGACCAAACTAGAATGAGATGAACCTGATGTAGGAAGCAGGCAGTCTACCTCTACTTCACATTTTCTGTTCTCATGTTATGGATATGTGTCTATTGATAGTAGCATAGTTACATTTAAAAATTTGGTCTGACAATCTTTGTCTTTTAACTGGAACATTTATTTACTATAATTACAGATTCATTTGGTGTTTTCCATTGTTCCACCTCTTGTAGGTGCCCTCCAGCCTTCCTTTGAATTATTTTTATTTTATTTTTCACTCTGTTAGTAGTATAGTTTTATTTTTTCTCTTCTTTCTTTTTTTTTCCTTTTTCTTTTTTGGTGACCCAGAGCTTGGAAGACTTTTTAGATCAGTTCTGCCATTGTAGTACAGAAGTATCCCTAGATAATAGATAAAGGACACTGGGTTGCATCAGAACTCTGGGAAATTTTCTAACTTTTAAAGTGAGGTAGTAGAAAAAAGCATTTTAGAGTTAGTAAAACCAAAACAAAAACACAACATATCAGAAATATTAAAAAAAAAGTAATTTCAAGAATGAGAAGCTTGCTACTTTACTCTAATGCTAATTGCATGTTAAGATGAAGAGCAGAAAAATTGGGCATTGTGGCACATGCCTGTAATCGAGCTCTCAGAAGGCTGAGGCAGGAGAATTGCAGTGACTTCAAGGCCAGCCTGGACTACATAGTAGGTTCAAGATCAGCCTGAAATACATAGCGAGACCCCTTCCTCCCCCCAAAATTGCTGAGTGTGGTGGTGCACACCTATAATCCTAGCATTAAGGAGGCTGAGGCAGGAGGACTGCTGTGAGTTTGTGACCAGCCTGGGCTACATGTTGAGACCCTGTGTCAAAAACAAACAAACCCAAAAATGAAAATCAGGAGAACACGATTGCATTTGGCAGCTCTGTGGTTAGAACAGTAAAGGAGTAGAGAGTAGGTTCACATATACTATTTTCCAGATTTGTAATCACAGATTAACTCTGTGTTAAGAACAGTAAGGGAGTGGAAAGTGGGCTCACAGATACTATTTTTGAGACTAGTAATTGCAGAATTGTCTAGATTTCCCTGTCTCAGAATTATTATTGGGCCTGGAAATGTATATTTTAATAAAGTTCCCCACATGATTCAAGTATTTTCTCATACTTTAGATTTTTCAGGCAGTTTAGCAGGGACTGACTTGTTGTAAAGATGGATTTGTGAGTTATATTTTTAGGGAAACCCTTTTTAAAAAATATAAAACAATGATAAAACAGTCAAAAAAGAAAACCAAATTGACATAAGTTGTACTAAAAAAGTTTTTATGTTTTAGAAAGGGAAAAGAACACTCTTCAGTGAGTGAGGCTGTTGCCAGGAACCTGCAGCTAAAGTAGCTGAAGTTTTGGCTTCTCAGAGGTAACAGGGAGGTAATTGGAATTGGGCTCATTGTTGGAAATCATGTGCCAAGTCAGCCTTCTCTGGTGAAAAAGGAGGTTTTGAGTTTATTTGTATGCTGCCATGTTATACAACCTTAGGGAGCATATTGTAGTAATTCGGTGTGACCCCTGGGATGGAGGGCACAGTCAGAAGGGCACAGTGCCCTGGCTGTATGGAGTGGCTTACCTGCTAACTGCTGTCCAAGGTACAGTTTATATGAAGCCATATGCTCAGGAGTTCAGGAGAATGGAAACATAACTTTACATCTAAGGAACTTTCTATCTCAGAGTACTTCCCTACTGTTATTGTGGGGCAGAATCTTCTGTAATTGTGGAAAAGAACTATAAAATATGTCTGAGGTAATGGGGGAAAATTGAACAGCGATTATATAATATTAAAAAAATTGTTATTATTATTATTATTTTTTGGAGCTGGGGATTGAATGCAGGGCCTTATGCTTGCTAGGCAAACACTCTAACCGCTGAGCCAAATCCCTAGCCCCCAAAATTGTTACTTTTAATCTGGGCACAGTGGCACATATCTTTTATTCCACCTACTTGGGAGGCTGAGGCAGGAGGAGTTTGAGGCCAGCCTGGGCAGCATGGTGAGACCCAGTTTCTAAAAAAAAAAAGTTCAAGGCCAGCCTGCACTATTTAGGTCAAGGCCAGCCAGGACTACACAGAAAGACCCTGTCTCAAAAAAGAAAAGGTTAATATTTAGGGGTATGATTATGGTAGTGTCATTATTTTAAATGAGTAGTAAGCAGATTTTCTGTAAATGTTTGTATGACAAAATGGTTCCATCAGAAGTGCACTGGCAGAGCTAAATGCTCAAACATACCAGCCATCTGGTGCTAAGGAAGGTACAGAGTAAGAGCAGCAATTAGAAGAACAGTTCAGTCTAGATGACATTAAAATATTTGCCTGAAAAAAACCACATATTTAGAATTTTCTAAAGAGATGAGTTAGGGATTCATAGCCCTGAAAACATTCATGAAATTTAAATAAGCAGAAAAGAAATCAGGTAGGTGAAAATGAAACTTTAGAAATGAAGGATAAAGTCAATTTCTTACTATTTTTTATGGTGCTCAGGACCAAATTACTTACTGTAATTTTAAAAAACCAACAAGATAGTGTTCATGAATGGAAAGAGTTTGAGATAAGTTGTTTTCAATGTTAATGTATGGAATCGACAGTGTATCAAAATGCTGAAGGTTTTTTCATGGTAGTTGACATGTTAAAATTCTTACGGTAAATATTCAAAGTAAAGAGGAAGAAATCGAGGCAATATGCCCTGCACAGAATAAAAATTTATTGTGAACTGGGCCTAGTGATTCATGCCTTAATGCCAGCACTAAGGGAGGCTGAGGCAGGAGGATCACAAGTTCAAGTTCCATCTGAGACCTTGAACTTAGTGAGACCATGTCTCAGCATAACAAATAAAAAGGGCAGGGAGTGTAGATCGTGATAGAGTGCGTCTGGGTTTGATCTCCAGTACTGCCAAAAACACAAAAACAAAAAAAGAAAAACTGCGATAACTAGTTTGACTCCCCAGAACCACAAAAAAATAAATTAAAATGCTTGTATCTTTTACTTCGAAAGTTACTGTCATTTATTGTAGAACTTGGGGATGGACAAACAGATTGGTGGAACAGAATACAGAACAATTGGTCTGTCCATGGGATTTCCTACGTCGCAAAAGTGGCATTATAAATCAGTAAGTTAAGAGTCCTTTCTCAGAGCATCCTGAAAATAAATTCTGTATGGATTAAAGGTCTAAAGAAAAACCTAGACCTTGTAGAAGAAAATACAGAATAATAATTGTTTTCTTGAGTCCAGGGTCTCGCTGTGTATTGCAGTATGGCCTTGAATTCATGATGATCATCCTGCCTCAGCCTCCTGCATGCTGGTATTACCCGTGTATCCTACTGCAGCTGGGTAGGAAAAGGAAGATTTTTGAGTAACTAGCAGGTGATGTACACTTGAGAGGTAGACTGCCTGCTTCGTATCTCAGCTTCATCTCATTCTAGTTAGATCTTTAGTCAGATTCTGAGCTCCTTCTGCCTTTGTTTTCTGAGTTGTAAGTTGAGGATGACAGTGGTAGAACAACCCTCAGAGAGAATTTGTCTCGTTTAAATGAAAAAATTCTTGTGAAGTGCTTAGAAAAATGACCAGTATAATTAAGTATGTGTCAAGAGCTAACTGCAGTTTTTAATGTTGTTTTACTTAAGGTTAGGGTTTGGGTTAGACACAGGGTTAGGGTTAGAGTTAGGCACACAGGTGTACCCCTGTAATCTCATCTGGTCCCAAGGCTGACCCACAGGTATTACAGCTTTGAGGCCTGCCTGTACAACCTTGCAAGACCCTGGCTCAAAATGAAAAAGGGCTGAGTGTATAGCTCAGTGATACAGTGCTTACCTAGCGTACTCAAGGGCCTGGATTTGATCTTCGTCATTGTAGAGAAAAAGAAGTAAAAAAAAAAAAAAAGAAAATATAAGGTGTAATGGATTGATAAATTTCACTGTTCAAAAATAACTTTGCATCTGTGCATGGTGGCACATGCCTGTAATCCCCACTGAGGCAGAAAATGAATGATCAACATAGTCCTAATGGCAATGAGTGGAGTAGAGTCATTCTCACTGCTAATCATGGAGATGCAAATAAAAATAGCCCTTTTGTACTTTAGATTGGTAGACAGTCATAACAAGAGGAGACAGAAAACTCTGTTACAGTTTTTGAGAAATAGTCAATTGGAACAACCAGTTTGAAGAGCATTTTGTTAGTTTCTGTTTAAAACTGAAGATGCCTCAAACCCAGCAATTTTATTCCTAAGTGTCAAGCTCAGTGAAATTCTAGTGCAAATGCTTGCAGATACACATACAAGACTTGTGACACTGTTTTCTTAGTGTAATGGAAACTCTTAGTGCTCTCTAGATGTAAGTTGATTGATGAACTGGTAGACTCATTCAGTGGTGTGTTAATTTAGGAATTAATGCACTTTACCTACATGTTTCAGCATTAATAGAAAAAACTTATTATTGAGAAGCAAAATATTAAATATATTGTAATGTCATTTCTTAAAGCTTAAAAAAAATGAAACAGTACTGTATATGATTAGTGGAGACTCACATGGTAATAAAAACATTAATCATGTATGAGGATAATACCAACAGGATAGTGATTATCTGTGGAAGAAAGAAAGGAGCTTTAACTGTGTCTTTAATATTTTGTTTATAAAATGATGTTGAGCAAGTGTAGTAGTTTTCAAACTTATTGAACTTGAGCCATAGGTACATGGCTATTTAAAAAATGTATTCCTTAATCTGTATGTTTGAAAGATCATCTAGGAAAATGGTAAAGTTTTTGTTGAGAGGATTGTTGCAAATATGTGGTAGCATGAGTAACTGGAAGTATTTTTCAGTTTTTAGAAAGTAGTACATCGTCTCTACATATTAAAGGACAAAGCAAGCAAAAACAGGGAGATTGGGAACATATAAGAGTGACTTTTTGATGAGGCCTATTAGTAATGGGGATGATAAGAAATAGATTTTGTTAGTCCTGGAAAGTACATGGAACATATTTTTCTATAGAAAGGGACAGAATAGAAATTACCTGAAAAAAGGAATAGAGAAGGAAATAAGTATCTTCTCTGTGAGGTGTAAATGTTGAGATAAGCCTACCACAAGAGTGTATGTGGGATTTGAGAAGACTGGAAATACATGCAGAATGGGAAAAGATTACATGAAGAGGTAGAACAGTAGTACTGAAAGACAAAGAAATTCAGAACAGTTCCTAACAACATAGGGGTGGGACCTTTCTGTTGCTCATCAGACCCCCTTTCCTCCCCACCTTATGGGAGGCGGGAGACAAAGCCCAAAGTTCCCTGAAAATAGTCTCTTTCTGTAGCAGTTTACTCTGATTGTTTTCTTGGTTATAACTTTAATTTCTATGTTGATGTCATCACATCTTACTGTTTATAATGAGTATCACAAAGTTTTTGTTCTGTTATTGGCATTCTTTCTTGTTTTTGCATTATCTGTAAGAGATTTTGGTACACAGTAAGTAGTTTGTGTAGTTATTCTCTTAACCCAGTCTTCAGTGAGGTTCTTCAAGGATGAAGAACTTGGTTCTAACCCCAAGTACCTTGCAAACATTTGAAGTATCAGGGGAAAGATAATTTTCCTTTGTACTCTTTGGATTCTAAGTTGTTGCTCTGTTTTTTTGGCAAGTGAGTATATTAGAAAGTGCCCTGATTTGGACAGTAAAGTATAATATTATGTATGTGTTCTCAGTGAACTGCTTTTACTTCTTTTTTCTGTAGTAGGAGTTAGGATTTTGTGTTCTAAAAGATGTAATTGGCATTTTGTTAAGCCTTTCTTTTTTTTTTTTTTGGTGCTGGGACTCGAACTCAGGGCCTTCTGCTTGCAAGGCAAGCACTGTAACCACTGAGCTAAATCCCCAGCCCTTGTTAAGCCTTTCTTGAGTCTCAGAAAGCAGTGTGTAATACGACTTCTAAATGTTTCACATTTTTTATTTTACAGTTCTTTTGCCAAGAAAATGGTTGGTTTGATCTTGGACACATACTGTCCATGCTGATGGAACAGGATCCAATATGAATGTAAGTGATGGAGGAAGGCGACGCTTTGAGGATAATGAACACACATTGCGGATATATCCTGGGACAATTTCAGAAGGGACAATCTACTGTCCAGTTCTTGCCAGAAAGAACTCCACAGCTGCTGAGGTGATTGACTCTCTTATATACAGACTTAATCTAGACAAAACAAAATGTTACGTCTTAGCAGAGGTAAAGGAATTTGGTGGAGAAGAATGGATACTCAATCCAACGGACTGTCCAGTTCAGCGGATGATGTTGTGGCCCCGAATGGCTCTGGAAAATCGCTTGAGTGGAGAGGACTACCGCTTTCTTCTGAGAGAAAAAAACCTTGATGGATCCATCCATTATGGGAGCCTTCAGTCATGGCTACGGGTAACGGAAGAACGTCGCAGGATGATGGAACGAGGTTTTCTTCCACAGCCTCAGCAGAAAGACTTTGATGATTTATGTAGCTTACCTGATTTGAATGAGAAAACACTCTTAGAAAACCTACGAAATCGCTTTAAGCATGAGAAAATTTATACCTATGTTGGCAGTATTCTAATAGTTATTAACCCATTCAAATTTCTTCCTATTTATAACCCCAAATATGTCAAAATGTATGATAACCATCAGCTGGGAAAACTTGAGCCCCATATATATGCTGTGGCTGATGTGGCTTACCATGCTATGCTTCAGCGCAAAAAGAATCAGTGCATTGTGATATCAGGAGAGAGTGGTTCTGGGAAGACTCAGAGCACAAACTTTCTTATTCACCACCTTACTGCCCTCAGTCAGAAAGGGTTTGCCAGTGGAGTAGAACAAATTATTCTTGGAGCTGGGCCAGTACTTGAGGTGAGTGCCAAGACATACTTTTCTTAGTTTTAAACATATCTTTAAAAATATCTGATGTGAGGGGCTGGGGATTTAGCTCAGTGGTTAGAGTGCTTGCCTTGCAAGCACAAGGCCCAGATTTTGATCCCCAGCACCTTAAAAAAAAAAATCTGATGTGAGAACATGAAATAAAACTAAGTAGACAGGTAGACATCATTTTTAGTTACCAGGGAAAACTGCAAGATGGCAGAACAGAAAAGGTAGTGTAGAAAATTATGACAGCGACGTTTTTGAAACAGTATCTTTGGGTCATTTGCGATGCAAAGAGAGATTACTGCAATCATATTTATCTGCTTAGAAAGGTAGAAAGCACTTGTTATGGAAGCAGGTAGTTGGAGAACATATTCTTGCCAGATGTATTTTTATCTCTTCAGCCTTAATGTGTGTCTGGAATTGAAACATTTAAGAATTTACTTATAAAAATTTAGAAAATATAGTCGTGGGTGTTTTAGAAGTAATACTGGAATGTTGAAAGGAAAAGACAATACACATAGGAAGACATTCATTCTTTCACTTATGGAATTTGAAAAAGTTGAATGCATAGAAAGAATTATAGAATAGTTACTAAAGAATAGGAATTACGGAGATCGGTGATATATTGTTCGGAGACCACAAAATTTCAGTTAAAAAAGATGAGTAAATTCATCAGTAAATCTTGTATTTGAAAGTGTCTAACAATAAGTTAGACATTTGCATACGCAAATAGCGTGATTTAGCCATTCCACATATTGCCGATATTGAAAACATCTTGCTGTATGCCATAAATATATACAGTTTTTATTTGCTAATTAAAAGAGGAAGAAGGAAAGAGAATATAGTTTTTGTTTCAGACTTGAAAGCAAAGGTAGTATTATTTGGTTGGTTGGTGTTTTGTTTTGGTGGGGGTCAGTACCCGGGGACTCCCTACCAGTGAACTGTATCTCTAGCACCCTTGCTTTTAAATTAGTGTGTTTTGTGCTATGTAATAGTTACATTCTTTCTGGGGAGTTGGTACATGTATAAGCTCATATATATACTTTCTTGATTATTTTCTTCGCGTCCCCCTTTTTAACCCTCTTTCTTCTCCCCTTCTCCCCTTCTCTTAGTTCTTTTCTCATCTCCAAAAGTCAGCTTCCTTGTTTTCCTGTCTTCTCTCTTTATTTTACTCTTTATATTTTGAGTTTCTCATATAAGAGAAACCATGTGATATTTAGCTTTCTAGTTTTAAATTTTAATTTTTATTAGTATGTTTGTAGTGCTTAATGGTTACTTTCCTTGTGCGAAGTTGGTACATGTACAAAATATATCTTAATTCTTTTTTCTTCCCCCCTCCATCTGTTGATCTCTTCTGTTTTGCAAAAAATACTTAATTTTCTGTGTCTGACTTACTTAATTTAACATATGGTCTCAAAATCCATCAGTTTCCCTGAAAATAACATGATATCATTCTTGTATATGGCTGAATATATTCCATTGTGTAACACTACACTACATTTTCTTTATCTATTTGTTGATGGGCATCTGGGCTGTTTCCGTAGCTTAGCTATTGTGAATTGCACTGCTATAAATGATGGGTATGCATGTATCACTATAGTATGATGTTTTTAATTCTTTCAGGAATACTATACCCAGGAGAGGTGTAGCTGGGTTCTTATATAAAAGGGAGTGGTGTTGCTGAATCGAATGTTAGCTTTGTTTTTAGTGTTTTGAGGAATTTGATTTTCATAGTGTTTGTACTAATTTACATTCCTACTAGTGTTGTAGAGGGGTTCCTTTTTCCTTGTGTCCTTACACCATTTATTGTTTTTTTTTTGTATTGTTGTTATAGCCATTCTGCCTGGGGTGAGTTGGCATCTCAGTGTAGTTTTAAAATTAAGATTTGTGTTTTCCTAATGGCTAAAGATGTTGGGCATTTTTTTCATATACTTATTAGCCATTTGTACTTTTGAGAAATGTCTGTTTAGTTTTTTTCCCATTTACTGATTGGGCTATTTGATTTTTTTTTTGGGTGGTTTTTTTTGAGTTCTTTATAGATCGTAGATATTAATCCTTTATCAGAAGAGTTAGAAGAGCTAGAAAAGATTTTCTGCCATTCCGTAGGCTTTCTTTACTCTGTTAGCTGTTTCCTTGCAGAAACTTTTAAATTTTGTGTGTTTAGTAGTTTCAAAGTTTCAGGTTTTAAACCAGGTCTTTGATAAATTTTGGATTGATTTATGGGGTAAGAGATAGGGATCTATTTTCAGTCTTCCACAAGTGAATATCTAGTTTTCTCCCACACTATTTTTTAAAGAGGCTGTCTTTTCTTTAACCACTTATTAGTCCAATTATTTAAATGCAAGATGACTCAAAATTTCATATTTTTGTTAATTTTTATAAAGTAATTTAACAGGAAATATAAAGTGACAGCTTTATCAAATTTATTCAGTGCAAGAATCAGCCGATTAAAAAAAAAAAAGAATCAAGAGATTGAAATGACCCTTGCCTGAGTGATGTTCAAGATAGTCAGTATGTAAACAAATGCACTGTCCAGATGCTTGGGATAAACTGTTAAGTAGTTAATATATATTTTCGGTGTCTTTGTCCAGAATCAGATGGCTGTAGTTGTGTAGGTTCTTGTGTTCTGTTGGTCTGCTTGTTTTATTTTTTGTGCCAGTACCATGCTGATTTTGTTACATTGGCTTTGTAGTATAATTAGAAGTTGGATATTGTGCTGCCTTCTGCCTTGCTCTTTTTGCTTAGGATTGCTTTGGCTATTCTAGGTTTTTTGTGTTTCCATATGCATTTTAGGATTTTATTTTTCTAGTTCTGTGAAGAATGTTGTTGGTATTTTGATAGGGATTGCATTGAACTTTAAAATTTTATTTTGAGACAAGATCTTGCAAAGTTATACAGGCACACCTTGAACTTGCAGTCCTCCTGCCTTAGCCTCCTGTTTAACTGAGATTATGGGTGTGTATCACTATGCCCAGTTTCAGGCTTTACTTTGGCTGGTATTTTCTGTTAGTTTATTTGTTTCTTTTAAAGAGCTAATGCAGACATTTGGGTCTTTTTTATGTAAGTGCCCATCCCTGGCTTTTAAGTGAGGTGTTTGTACCATTTACATTTTATGAAATTTTTGAAAATTTCTTTTGAATCTGTGTTGTATTTCTTTTCTGTTAATACCATATGGTCCTTATATCCTATATCTTTTTTTTCTTTTAATGCCATTTTTTTAAGGTGACATTCATATCACATCATATTAATTATTTAGTGTATAGAGTTCAGTGGCATTTAGTACATTCACAGTGGGTTTCTTTTTTTTTTTTCCTTTTTTTTTTTGAGATGGAGTCTCACGATGCAACTAACACTAGCCTTAAGCTTGCTTTCTAGGCCAGGGTGGCCTCAAACTTGATATTCTCCTGCTTTAGCATCTGAGTGCTGAAATTACAGATGTGTACCACCACATCTAGCATCTTGGTCATTTAAAAACTGAGTTGTGTTTTTATTGTTATAAGAATTTTTTATGTAGTCTAGATGTCAGATGACATCAAATACATGATACACAAATATTTCTCACATTATGGGTTGTCTGTATTTTATTGACTGTGTCCTTTGAAGCACAAATGTATATAAATTTGTTGAAAGCCAATTATTTTTCTTTTAGTTGTTTGTGCTTTTGCTCTTTTAAGAAGCCATTGCCACGTGCAAAGCTGTGAATATTTACACCTATAATTTTTCTTAAGTTTTGTAGTTTAGCTCTTACATTTATATCCTGGATTCACTTTTAGTTAATTTTTGTATATGGCTTACTGTAGGGGTCTAGCTTCCTTCTTTTGTATGTGGATGTGAAGGTGAAGCTTAATTGTCAACTTGATTGGCTTGGGAGCCACCTAGAGGATTAGTAAAGCACACTCCAGCGTATGCCTGGGTGGGTCGTGGAAGTGTGACTTTAGGTCTGTCCCTTCCCTGGCCCTTCTTTTCTGTTGGTTTTCCCGTCTTTTGTTTCTCACAGCCATGAGTTCAGTAGCATTCCTCCCTGCACCCTTTTGCCATGATGTTTGTGGTTTGGAACCAAATAATCATGGACTAAACCCTCTGAAGCTATAAGCCAAATAAACCTCTCCTTTTATTTTGTGAGTAGTCTGGTGTTTTGTTCAGCAACAGGAAAACTGACCAAACCATATGTATGAAAAAACTATTTTTGTCCTTACTAAATTTAGTAACTGACTCCTGTGCCCCTTTATTTACCACCCCCCCCATGTTTTTTGGTCTGTCTGCCTGAAGATTTGTGAATTTTTTTATATTTTCAAAGAATCACCTCTTTAAAATTTTTTGTTTTTATTAGTACACATTTGCAGTACATAATGATTATATTCGTGTTGGTGGGTTACATGTATGTAACTCATTGTAATTCTTTTTTTCATCTTCTTCCCCTCTTCTCCCCCCTATCTTGGTCACCTTCCCTTTTGCATGTTCTCTCTCTCTCTGTTTGCTCTTATCTATCTTTTATTTTGCTCTTTATAACATCAGTGTGTGTGTGTGTGTGTGTGTGTGTGTGCGCGTGTGCGTGCGTGCGTGCGCGCGCGCTGGGATCGAGCCCTCGATTTCAGGGCCTTAGCTTGCTAAGCAAGCATTCTACCACTGAGCTGAATCCTCAACCCCACGTTACGGTTTTTTTTATTTTTTTTTTAATTTTGTTTGGCCCCAGAGACTGAACTCAGGATCTTGTGCTTGCTAGGCAAGCACTCTAACCACTGAGCTAAATCTGCCTCCCCCTAGTTACAGTTTTATGGTACATTAATTTTCCTCCAGATGACTCAAGTTTATCCTTGGTGGTAGAGTAGTACTGCATTGTGTATAAACACCATATTTTCTTTATCTAGTCATCTATTGACAGTTATACAGGCTATTTCCAGGTTTTAGGTATAATGCATTGTATTGCTCTAAACATGGCTATCCATATACCATTGTAACATGATGTGGTGGACTGATATGCTCAACTTGAGGAGGAATGCCCAGCTTGACTGAGTTGGTTTGGTTCTGGGCATAGAGATCCACCTGAAGGTTATCGCCAAGACAATGTGAGGGAGAACAGGAGCAGAAGGTGGTGCTGGCCTTTTCCCAGGAGAAGCTCTGTTGTGGCTGGTTCTCCTGAAGGGAGTCGGCTATTACTGTTGTAGAAGGAGCTCGGGGGCTTGTTGTCATTGAGGATGGCTGCTGTTGCTTCAGGGAAATGCTGGTCTTCATTTCTACCGCAAGCTTCGTATCCTGGTTCCAGGAAAGATTTCTTCAGCCATTTAGTGCAGACATGGACATACATGGGACATTGCTGTGGGCTCCCAGCCCTTGATTGGATCTTTTGGGTCTCCAGTGCCTGGATAGACATTCAGCGCTCTTCCTGCGTTTGGCTTAATGGTGAACGTTGTAACTTCTAAATGTCTTATGTTAAATCTATTGTTGTGCAATCCATTGACTCTAGAAAGGTAATTAATACATATGATGTGTTTAAATCTTTTAAGAAGCTACCTATGTGGGGAATAGCTAGGTTGAATGGAGTTTCTACTTTTAATTTTTTGAGGAATCTCCATCATGATTTCCATAATGGTTGTACCAGTTTACAGTTCCACTGGGACTATAGAAAAGATTCCCCTTTCCCTGCAGCCTTGCCAGCATTTGTTATTTGATTTGTTAATGATAGCCATTCTTTCTGGTGTGAGATGGAATCTTTAATTTGTGTTTTTCTGCTGACCAGAGATGTTCAACATTTTTTTGTGTATTAGCCATTTCTACTTCCTTTTCTGAGAAGCGTTTATTCATTTCAGTTGCCCATTTTTTGGTTGTTTTTTTTTGTTGTTGTTGTTTTTTGCAGAGGGTCTAATTTTTTTGAGTTCTTTATATATTCTGGTTATTTATTAGTGCTCTGATGAATACCAGCGAAATTTCCCATTCTGTAGATTGTCTCTTCATTCTGTTGGTGTTTCCTTTGCTGTGCAGAAGCTTTTTAATTTGATATAATCCTATTTGTTGATTCTTGATGTTACTTCCTATGCAGTTGGGGTTCTGTTCAGAAAGTCCTAGCCTATGT
>PVJO010020725.1:0-36520 GCA_004026905.1 Hystrix cristata
GGAAAAGGGAGATGAAGAAGGTTAAAAGAAAAGTAAGATGAAAGGGAAAAAAATGGAAAGTGTAAATACACTTGTTGCAAATAGGGAGGGGTGGGTGAATGGAAGGGAGGGGAGGGGAAGGGGGGAAAGGGGGGAAGGGGGGGAAAACCAAGATGTATCATGTACAGGTACAAAATAACCATGTTGATTATGATCATTATGTATACAATGTACAAATACATGTTCTTGGTAAAAATAAAAAAAAAAAAGAAAAGGATGTGTGCACTCACTACACATAGGTCTTAACATAGTCCTGAAAGTTATAGCCACTACATTAAGGCAAGCAAAAGGGATGAAAGACCTACAGATTGTAAAGGAAGAAATAAAACTGTCTCATTTTCCCTGTTTGTAGGGGGTGTGATAGTCTAGGTAGTCAATAGAAGAGAATCTACTTTTTAAATTGTTAGAACTAAGAGCTAATTCAACAAGGTCTCAGGATACAAGATCAGCACACAAACATCTATTGCATTTCTGTATACTAAAATGAAAATACAGAAATTGAAATTTAAAACACAATATGATTTTCAATTGCTTCAAAGAAAAGAAGTACCTACATAAGTACTTGACAAAAATTGCACAGGATCTGTATGCTGAAAATAATAAAATGCTAACAAAGGAAATTTTAATTGAAAAGATATACTGCGTTTATGGATTACAAAACACAACACAATAAAAATGTCGATTCCCCCCCCAAATGATTTATAGGCTTAATGCAGTTTCTCTAAGAATATCAGCAAAACTTTTTGTAGACACAGAAGAACATATTCTAATACATGGAAAGCAGCAGGCTCTACAATAGTTAAAACAATCTTGTCAATGTAAAACAGAGTAGAGAGAATCACTCTACCCCACATTAAAGGTTACCACATAGCTACAGTAATCAAGACTGTTGGTTATTGACAGAGCTATAGACACATAGATCAGTGGAACTACACAGAAGTAGACCCATGCAGATATGCCCAGAAGATTTTTGACAAAGTTACTGAACTATTTCAATGGAAGAAAGATAAATTTTCAATAAATAGTACCATTGGACATTCATAGGCAAAATAAATAAATAAACCTCAATTTAAAGCTCATACCTTATTTTAAAAATTCAAAATAGATCATGTACTTAAATGTAGAACATAAACCTATAAAACTTTTTGTAGAGGCGTGATAAAATCTTCAGGGTCTAGGGTTAGGCAAAGATTTATTGAACTTCACATCAAGTGCAATCCATGAAAAGAAAAAAGGATATGATTTTGTCAAAATTTTTAAAAAAGTTTTTGCTCTGCAAAGGAACCTGTTAAGCAGATGAAACAATAAGCTACATAATGGGAGAAAATGTTTGCAAAACACGTACCTGACAAAGAGCAATACTTATTGTATACGAGAAACTTACACCTCAACAGTTAAAATAGCAAACAATGGGCGAAAACATGAACAGTTATTTCACTGAGGATGAGATACAGAGAGCAAAAAAGTACATGAAAGGAGATTCGACATTATTAGCCACATATTACTCCAGAGCAAAAATTTTAAAAATAATGACACCATCAAATGCTGGCAAGGATGTGGAAAAAGTGATTCATACATTACTGGTAGAAATGTAAAATTATATGGCTACTCTGGATAACATTTTAGTAGTTCCTCAATATGTTAAGTACAGTATTCATATGACCCACTGTTAGGAGCTGCAGACAGTCTGTATATTGGTCCTCTGTTCTTTACTTCACAGCAGTCCAGGACCTGTTAACAAAAAGCCTATCATCACCCAGCTCAAATTTTTACAGATCCTATTGTTTCAAATGTAGCACAGATAAACAGAGTTTTAGCCATTAAGATCCTGCTTACTGGCTGGGGATTTAGCTCAAGTGGTGGAGCACTTGCCTAGCAAGCATGAGGCTCTGACTTCAATCCCCAGCAACCAAAAAATAAAGATCCTGCTTACTTTATATACCCCACAAAACTACATCCAATATCTGCTAGCCAGAGATAAGATGAACCACAAGGCTATAAAAACCCCAAGCTACTGTTACCCTTCAGGGTTCTCTGAGCCAGAGACAGCCTGCCATCCTACTGAGTGACACCACCCAGACACTTAAAACTCCTCCAATTCCCTTCTCTCCTAGGAGTCTCTGCCCTCCTTGCCTTAATGAAATAAAAATGGGGAAACTTGAAGACAGAGACACAGAGGAAAGATGGTGTGATAGTGGAAATGCAATGATGTAGGTGGAGATTGGACTGAGGGCAGCTTCAAGGCAAAGATTGGTGGTAACCACCAGGAATTAGAAGAGAAAAAGAGAGAGTCTAACCAGAGCCCCAGAGGGAGCTGACATCTTTAATTTGGATGTCTAGCTCCCCAGAGCTGTGAGGCACCAAATTCCTCTTGTTTAAATCACCCAATTTGTGGTACTTTGTTATAGTGGGGTCTATCAAGCAGACACAGCCTGGAGTATTAGTCAGCAATAAAAGGAATAAACTACTGATAAACACAACTAAAGGATACTGAGTTTTTAAAAGCCCAAACCCAAAAGTTTACATACTATGTAATCCTATCTATGTAGTATTTTTGAAATGACAAAATTTCAGTTTCAGAGGGCGGTTTAGAATCTAGGGAGGGGACTCAGAGATTAAGCAGGAGAATTGCTCATGTGACTAGTAAAGAGCAACATAAGGTATCCTTGGGGAAACATTCTGTATCTCGACTGTAGTGCTGGCTATTTGAGCCTACACATGTAATAAAATCATATAGAATTTAATACACACGAGCATAAATAAGGAAATCCAAATCAAGTCAGTGAATTGTATGTCAATATCCTACTATAGTTTTACAAAATACTACCATTTGAAGAACAGAGCCAAGTATCATGGACCGCTCTGAATTATTTCTGACAGTTGCGTGTGAATCTACAAATATCTCCATAAAAATTTCAATTAGAATAAAGCCACTTGGATGTTGAGTTAAAAAATCAAATTTTAAAGGACAAGGGTGGAAGCAGGGGAAACAGTTACGATTACAACAATAAAGGTAAGAAGAAATAGTTGGTTCTGGATATATATTATTTTGAAGACAGAGCTAACAGAATTGGCCAACCAATGCATGTAGGGTGTGAGAAAAAGGGAACTGTCAGGACATTGAAATTTGAAGATGGAGAAGACTGCAGGTGGAGAGGGTTTGGGAGTATGGGGGGAATTAATATAGTAAAGCCTGGGGACTGGTCGAAATCATCAAGAGAATAATTATAGGCAAAGAAAAGGGAAAAAAAACCAAGAACTGAGACTTTAAAGAGATTTCTCAAAGAAGTTACCCCAAAGGGGTATCTCGAAAAAGTTTGCTGCTCAATTATGATAGCATGAAACATCCAAGCATGTGGATTCATGTACTACTTGCAGTAAAGAGTCTGAAACCTACAGGCTGCAGATTATTGGGCTGAGATATCTTGGATACAGGGGCATGGGCCTCAGCACTTGAGTTCTGAGCCACCCGAGGAACCCTCCCCAAAACAAACAGAGCAGAGCAGGTGCAAAGCAGTTACTTTCATATTTTGCAAAGGGACCCCTGAGGTGGTAGAGCTTGCTGTGTAAATATTGTGAAAATGATTTAATTCTGCCACTTGAACTCCTCATCTTTCCACTGGGAGCTTGGCTGTTTCCCCCAGATCCAGCCTGTCAGGCTTATGGTTGATTCAGACTCCAAGAGATATGGGTCTGGCTGTACCTTCTCCATCATGCTACTCACCCCATCTGTCGTCTGGTTCTTAATTCTCTGCACTGGTATTAGAATTCCCCTCTGGGAACCCAATTAGGGCAAGCTCACCAAGCAAAACTGATGTGTTCTCTGTATGAAGTTTACAGGGCAATGCTTAACATGTTGATTTTGAAAGATTTGAAGTAGCAAACTGATGGTGCTCCCATAATACCTGTCATTCTTGGACAAGACCAGAGTGGGAGAAGGACAGAGGGAGGGTGGGAGAGAGAACTGGAATACTTTGGGACATAGCTGACACCTACTGCTGTACCCTCCCTGGAAAATCAATGAAAGCTGATGACAAGAGCTCAGTTTCTAAAGCCCCTGGTGAGGCAGTAATATCTCTAAGCCAATTAGTTACTCAGAGGGTGAGAAGGTTGCTCAGTCTGGAGAAACGAAGCATGAAGAGGGCTGGATGGAGACAGGAGCTGTTTTCAGCTGTGATGAGCATGGCTGTCACTGTTGGTGACATGAGAATAGGGAGAAAACTGTTTTCTGCATTGTGGTTTCAAAGCTCAAACCTATGTTAGCAAATTATGAGAGGCAGAGGAATTGGGCATAGGTAGAAACAAACCTCTTGACGGCGACGTCCTGCCTGCTATCAGTCTGCATCCCCATCCCTGGTGTAGGTAGCTGGGGCCTTATGCAGCATTCCACAATGGCCCCTTGACCTCCTTTGGCCTTACATCCTTGGGCAAAGTCCAACCTGCTGAGCTCTACGTAACAGACCTCCTCTCCGCCTTGCTCCCAACTAGACTTCCTCTGGTCTCTAGACCCAGATGTTGTCCACCTCAGGAAGGTGATAAAGGAGGCAGCTCTTTGTTGAAGTCTTTGGAGAAGAAAACTAGAAAAGGGCTTCTTAAGTTTCTTAGCTGTGTAGATTAATTTTTTTTTTCAAATGGAAAGTATTCAGCCATTAGCTATTGGAATGTTCTTTCTACCTCTTTCTATTCCCTCTCCTGGGACTCCCATTATGTATATACTGATACACTTGATGATATTCCACTGGTCTCTAAGGCTCTGTTCATTTTTTTAAATCTCTTCTCTGTACATCAGGCTAAATAGTTTTGATTGATCTGTCTTTAAATTTGTAGGTTTTTTGCCAGCTCAAATCTGCTGTTGCACCCTTCTACTGAATTTTTCACTTCGGTGATTATACTTTTCAATTCCACAAATTCTACTGTGTTGTTTTTATAATATCTATCTCTTTATTAATGTCCTTTATTTAATACAAAATTATCACCGTAATTTCCTTTGATTCTTTAAATGTGGTTTTCTATAGTTATTTGACCATACATATAAGTGTTACGTTGAAGTCTTTGTGATCTAAGATCAATACCTGGGCCAGTCAGAGACAGTTTCTTTTGACTGTGTTTGTTTGTTTGTTTGTTTTTTTGTATATGGGTCGTACATTCCTGCATCTCTGTGTATCATTTTTTCCTTAAAAACTGGACATTTTTTGAAAAAGTAGTGTAGTAACTATGGATATTAATCTCTCTCTGGGGCTCTGGAGTCTGTTGTTGACATTGTTCATTCATATTTTAGTGACTTGGCTGAGCTAATTCTGTGATTCAGGACAAGTTATTTGAACTTGCAGTGCATAGCTTCAGCTGTCCCTGCTGAGATACTTTTCCTTTGCTTTTATTTTTAAGACTGACTTCCCTTAGGTCAACATAGCTTCATGGTTAGCCACTAACTGACCGTGAGTTGTACGTTACATCCCCATGTCCAGTAAAGTTCTCACCCTTTACCTTTGGATCTGTGTGTGGCTTGGAGACTGTTTTCTCAGTTCAAAGGAAAATATTCATCCAGGAATTAGTGTTTTAGAAGTACTTTCTTTAGTTATTCCTAGAAAGTGCGGCCTTGAGAATGCAAGTCTTCCTTTCCTTCATCTCTGCTCCCAACAGAGATGAGTGTGGTTTTAGGAGGGCTCTCTTAGACTCGCTCTCTCTTTTTCTTCTCTATCTGTTAAACTTATGGCTGGTCTCCTTCTACTGGTATCACCAACCTGTTCGCCTCCTATTGCTAGCCACTGTGATTTTTATACCTTTCAGCAACACCCTTGGACGTGAATTCCCCCACTCTTTGATCCAAATAAAGTATTTTTCCTGTTAGTCTTTGCAGCCTGCTCCACCCCTTCTCCCAGGAATAAACACAATATAATGGCTCAGGAGCAGTGGGAGATTTGGAAGACATTGTTCTTTACCTATTGCTCCATCCAGAGCCTCTGTATGGAGTGAGTTCAAGTAACAGGCACCATTAACAGGCTGCTGGCATCCTTCCAGTGAAATTTCTACAGCACGGACATGGGGAAGATGTGACCTACTGATCTTTACCAGCTCCTATCACCTTTCCAGTGTAGGTCTTCTGCTGCCTACTTGGCTGCAGTTGTGGGTGTAGAGCCACCCAATCTGCCTAGTTGACCTGGAGTAGCTCTTTCACATACAATGCCGGGGAAGGGTTGGGTACAGTTCCTGGCTCCGGTGCTACAGCTTGCCATTTTTCTTTGATCAGATTTGTTGAATAAATGTCTCCCAATTTTGGCTTATCGCCAAAGACTTTAAAAGTTTACACACACACACACACACACACACACACACATATATATGTATATGTGTGTGTGTATATATGTGTATATATATATAATTTTGACCAGTTTAACAGATATCTCTCTGAAGGAAAAGATTCTCTGAGCTCCTCACACAAAAGAAAGCATTGTGTAAACTTTTTCTCTAGGCTTGAGATCAAGACCACATCTGCAGGTGACTGAGAACCAGAACCAAGGTTGGGTAAGTAGCTGGGTGGAAAAGTGACAGTCGCCATCATTAATAGCTTGACTCAATAGAGAATCAGACAGGAAGAAAATGCAGCCATGATGCATGCAAAATATATGTGCTGTAGCCATCCTTGAACTGGATTTAGGCTTATTTTATCTTCATAGGATGTCACGAATGGCTCTGTTTGTGTAGTCAACAACAGACTTATAATCCATCAAACTTGCATAGCATCTGCCTTCCAGGAAGCATGATGCTTTCTTTCTGCTCACTCTCCACCTTTACCAAAGCCCGTGAGTGCACATTCTGACACATTCCTGGCAAGCACTAGGAAGAGAAAATGCCCCTGGTGTTCCCTAGTCTGATGTTGTTTTTGTTTTGGGGAGATGGAAGAATAAATCACACACCAGAAAAGAAAAAGACAACTCCAAGTTGCACAGAAAAGGTGAGAGGAAATGTGGTAAGGCAAAATGATAACTAAAACAGAAATCAGATGTGTGCTTAGATCCTGGCTTGGTTGCATAATCATGACCTTGAACAAGACTTTTAACCTCTCAGTTTCCTCATCTTGCCTTCAACTTCAGAAGGAGGATATTGCTGCTTGCTTCACGGGGTTCCTGAGAGAATTGGACAATCTGTCCCTTGCTTACTTCCAAGGCCCGTCTCAAAACTAACACCATTTCTCACTCAATATACTCAAACTGCACTGATTTCTTTCTGTTCCATGAACATATGAGCTGTTTGCCTGCCTTGTTATCCTTGTGCACTAGATTCCCTCCTTCAGAACTGCATCCTCACCAGTTCTTCATGAGGCTGGTTTTCCCCTCACCTTTTTGATGACAACTCAAATATCACCTATACAGGGTGGCCTACCATGACAAGTTAATTTAAAGCAAAACCAAACAAAAAAAATCCCTGACTGCCTCCCACTCCAGTTGCCCTATCACATTATTTTATTTCTCTTATAGCATTTACCAAAACCTGAACATAAAGGCAATATAGCTGAGTGGGATGGTTCTGGGCTGCCTTGATTTGAATCATGGCTCTGTCACTTCATAGTTCTGTGATTTGGGCAAGAGTTTTTAACTACTCTGAACTTCAGTTTCCTTATCTGTGAAACAGGAATAGTAATAGTGTCTGACTCACAGTGCTGTGAGGACTAAATGAATTAATACATGTAAGGTGCTCAGTACAGTGTCTGGCACATAACAAGACTGCCTCTTGGCATTAGGAATTGTGGTGCCAGCATCGGAGGTGGCCTTCTGGTAATCCTCGTGGTATTTCCACAGGGTTTAGTCTGAGATAAGGGTATCTTGGGCACTCTCATTTGTGATCTCTGTGTCTCTTGGGCAACTCATCTGGGGAAAAGAACCAAGCCACCATATCAGACAAGCCCATGGAGAAGCCTATAAGTTACATCAAAAATAAGGACCTCCCACAGGCACATGGTGGAGGTTGGCAGCAGATTCTCCATCTCATTGCATGACTGTAACCTCATGAGAATCCTGGACCAGAATTATCCAGCCAAGTTTCTCCTAGTTTCCTGACTCTCCCCCACACAATATTTTGAGATATTTGTTATTTGAACCACTAAATTTAAAACAATGTGTTACGCATCAATAGATAACTAATGCAGCTATTTAAAATATCTTGTTGGTTTATCTGGTATTATCAGCCCTGTCTTCTCTGCTCTATCCAAAATCTCAACAGCAACATAATAATAATACCATGATTAAAAATGGGCAATGTACCTTAATAGCCATTTCTCAAAAGAAGACATTCAAAAGACCAACAGGTACATGAAAAAATGCCCAACATCACTAACCTTCAGACAAATGCAAGTCAAAACCACAGTGAGGTATCATATCTCCCCAGTAGGAATAGCTAATATCAAAATGATTAAAGATAACAGGTGCTGCAAGGATTTGGAGAACAGAAAATTCTTGCATACTGTTGGTAGGAATGTAATTAGTGCAGCCATTGTGGAATATGGGTTCTTAAAAAATTTAAAAATATAACTACCATATGATCTAGCAATCCCACTCCCAGGTATGTATCAAAAGGAAATAGAATCAGTATGTCAAAGAAACATTTGCACTGCCATAATTATTACAACAATATTCACAACAGCTAGGAAATGGAAAAATCCTAAGTCTCCATCAACTGATAAATGGAAAGAAAATGTGGTATGTATACACAACAGAATACTATTCAGCCATAAAAAGAATGATATCCTGTCATTTGTAACAACATGGATGAACCTGGAGGATGTAATCCTAAGTGAACTGAAACAGATACAGATTTGCACGATCTTACTCATATATGGAATCTAAAAACGTTGATCTCATACAAGTGGAGAGTAAAATAGCAATTGCCAGAGGCCATGGAAGTTGTGGGGGCTGAGGGAAGAAAGACTGATGAATGGATAGTAAGTCACAGTAAGATAAGAGCGAGAAACTCTAGGGTAGCATTGTGCCTTATGATAATTGTAGATAACAATGTTGTACTGTACATTGCAAAGTGTTAGAAGAAAATAAAGAGAATTTGTCACGAGGGAACTAAAACAATGTTTTAAAGAAGTTTTCTAAACAGAAAAGAAATGACAAAGGATAATCTTGGAACATTAGGAAGGAAAAAAGAACACAGAGTCTAAGATATGAGTAAATATAATAGATGTTCCTTATTCTCTTAAATTTTTAAATTATGTGTGACATGGAGGAAAAATTATCACACTGCCTGATATAATTCTAAACATATATTAAATATTTAAAATAATTGTATCATAATGGGGAAGGACTTGGCGACTTACAGAGAGACAAATTTTCTATACTTCACTTAAGCTAATAAAATGTAGATTATGATTATAGACATTTATAGTTAATTCTCATTCACAGTGGTTATGGTCTATACAGTTGCCTTGAACACTGAATTCATGAATACTGAACCATTGCACTACTATAGTAGATTGTGTATATATATATATAGTGTTCTATGTATTGCTAGCTTTTATTTACTGAAACTTTTAGTATTTTGCATTTATGTTTATGACAGGCACTTGTAATTATCTTTTCTGCATAAAGTCTTTGTCGTAGTTTGATAAAAATATCACGTGACCTTATAAAACAGATTACTAAATGTGTCATGTTTTGCTTTCCTTAGGACAAGTTTGGATTTCCTCCTTAAATATTTAGAATACTACACCGATATTTTCATCTGGACTGGCATTTTTTCCTGTGAAAAAGTTTTTAATAATGTTTTTGTATTTACTTAATAAGTAAGAAGACCCCTCAAATTTTCAATTTTTTCAGTGTTGCTTTTGGTAAATTATGTGCTTAAATGAATTTATATCATAGAAATTTATAGTTATTGGCATAAAGTTTTTGTAATACCTTCTTATCATTTTAATGCCTGTGGAATGTGTAGTGATTAACTTCACTTTTATTAATGAAATAGGTAGGCATTTGTTCTCTTTTATTTGCTTGATCTGTCTTACTAGAGAATTTATCAATTCTTTTTCTATCTTCTCGGTTAAACATATAGATCATTTGCTTTTTATTTCTTGTTTTCTAACACATGTAGGTATGTAATATATATGTACATTTAACCATGAGGTTTCTTATAAGCACTGTTTCAAAAGTATCCCACAAATTTTAATGAGAATTTTATCCAGATGTAGTTATAGTTTGTAAAGTGAACAAATCTTGACTGTGGATTTTTTTGCATTTTAACAAACGAATACACTTGTGCCATCAAAAGTCCTATGAAGACACAGAATATTGCAGTCACCCTAGAAAGTTTCCTCACGTCCCTTTACAGTTATCACACCCCTTCCAACCTGAGAAAACCAATGCTTCTGCATATTATTATGAGAATTACATAAATATATCCCAGTTAACTTATGCATTCTATTTTTGATGGACATTTAAAATGTTAGAAGTGTTTAGTGCTCTGGACAAACTTTCAATGCACATACTTGTTTAAACTATTTTGAGGACAGAAGCCTTTATTTCTTTCAGGAATTGCATAGGAGTAGAAGTTCCTAGATCATAAGGTAGGGATATGTGATGGTTAATTTTATGTGTCCATTTGATTAAATCACAGGGTGCCCAGATATCTGACTAAACATAATTTTAGTTATGTCAATGCTGGTATTTCCAGATTAGGTAAGCATTGGAATCGATATACCGAAAAAGCATATTGCCCTCTTCAATGTGAGTGAACATCATTGAATATGTTGAGGGCTCAGGTAGAATAAAAATGCAGAGGACGGATGAATTCTCTCCTCTCTGTCTCTACTTGAGCTGGGACAGACATCTCCTACTTTGGGACATTAGAGCTCCTCGTCCTCAGACCTCCGGACTCCTGAACTACATCGCCAAAACTCTTCTATATCCCCATGCTCCAGCCCTGAGAATTCAGGGCTTTGGACTTGAACCGAATCACACCACAAACTTTGCTGGTGCTTCAGCTTACAGGTGGCACGCCATGGGACTTCTGGCCCTCCAGAATCGTGTGAGCTAATTCCTATATTGTATTTCTTTTGACACATCTGCGAATATGTATGCCCTGTTGGTTCTGTTTCTCTAAAGAACTCTAATAAACATGCATTTATGTCTGGAGTCATAAGAAACTGACAATGAATTTTAAAATGTATTTATATCATTTTCCATTAGCACCAGCCACATGTGAACGATCCATTTGATTTGGGAACTTTGCAATCTCTGCAGCATTTGGTATTGACAGTCTTCTTAAATTTAATCATTTTGGTGTGTATATCATTGCAGTTTTAACCCAATGACTTATGTTGTTGAGTATTTTTATAAGACATCAGTAGGTATTCTTCTGTAAAATATTTAAATATTAAGTCCATTTTGACTGGGTTGCTTATTTTTATTATTGGTTTGTAAGAGTTCTTTACATGTTCTGGATGTGAATCATTTGTCAGTTATATATTTTGCAAATATCTTTCCCAGTAGAATGACTTTTTCATTTTCCTAGTAGTGTCTTATAAAGAGTGGACATCTTTTGATTTTATGAAATACGTCATTTTTCTCTTTTATAGTTAATGCTTTATGTATTTGATTTAAGAAATATTTGCCTATGAAAACCCACAGAGTGGGAAAAATTTTTAACAACCATTCCTCAGACAAAGGTCTAACATCTAGAATATATAAAGAACTCAAAAAAATCAGACCCTCCCAAATTTAAAGACCCAATCCAAAAGTGGGCAGCAGAAATGAATAGACACTTCTCAGATGAAGAAGTAGAAACAGCAAATAGACATATGAAAAGGTGTTCAACATCACTGGTCATTCGAGAGATGCAAATCAAAACAACCCTGAGATTCCACCTCACTCCACAAAGAATGGCTATTACCAACAAATCAGCCAATAACAAATGCTGGAGGAGCTGTGGGGAAAAAGGAACCCTTCTCCACTGTTGGTGGGAATGTAGACTGGTCCAGCCACTGTGGAAATCAATATGGAGATTCCTCAAAAAACTACAACTAGAGGTTCCATTTGACCCAGCTATTCCTCTGCTTGGTATCTTCCCAGAAGAATTAAAAGCATAGTACCACAGTGATATATGTACAACCATATTTATAGCAACACAGTTTGTGATAGCTAAGTCTTGGAAACAACCCAAATGCCCAACAAATAATGAATGGCTAAAGAAGATGTGGTTTTTCTATACAATGGAGTATTACTCTGCCATAGAAAGGATAAACTTGATATAGCTATAGGTAAATGGATATACCTTGACAGCATACTCTTAAGTGAAATAAATCAGACACACATGAGTACATATTGAATTGTTTCTCTGGTATGAGAAACCACAAGCCTAAATAAGGACAAAAATGTATAATAGATACTATGTAAAAGAAAGATAATGTTCAATAGGGAAGACAATTAGAAAGGCAGGAGGGGGAGAAAAAGGAAAGGAAAAAGAAAAGAAAGGGAAAAAATGTAAATAAAGCTACTGTAAATAGGGAAGGGGGGAGTGGAAGGGAGGGGGAGTGGAAAGGAGTGGTGGAGAAGAAGAGGGGGAAACTAAGATGGTACCATGTACAGGTACAAATTAACTATGATGAATGTGATCACTATATATACAATGTACCAATACATGTTCTTGGAAATAAAAAAAAAGAAATATTTGCCTAGGCTTTAGTTCATAAATATAATATCCTAGGGTTTCTTCTAGGAGTTTTAGAAGTTTAGTTTTAATATTTAAGTTTATGATCCATTTTGAGTGAATGTATGTATATGGCTTAAGGGATGATTCAAAGCTCACTATTTCCAATATTAAAACCTACTTCTGTCATCTTGGTGCCTTTGTCAAAAATGATTTGGTAATATGTGAGTTGACCTCTTTCTTGGCTATTTCGTTCCTTTGATCTATTGTTATTATGTAGATATCATATTGTTTTAATTACTTTAGCTTTATTTTAGACATTAAGATCAGTGTAAATATTCCTACTTTAAGTTTTTCAGTATTATTTTGGTTATTCTCACCAAGATGTATTACCATATAAATTTTAGAAATATCTTACAAGTATCTACCAAAAAAGCCAGCTGGAATTTTGATCAAAATTCACTTGAAAGTAAATATCAGTTTCTGGAGAATTCAAATCTTAAACTTTTGAGTTTTCTAAGCTGTGAACATGTTATACTCCACAGTTTATTTGAGTCTTCAGTGTTTTGAGCATTTGGGGTAGATAATCTACACATTTTTCCTTAAATATGCACCTTATATCTTCGATATTTGTCTAACTTTTTACATTTTGTATTTCAATTATTTGGTGTCTGTGTACAGAAATCCAATTAATTTTTATATATTGATTTTTTATCTTATGACTTTATTATTTTTGAACTTTTCCTAGGGTTTATATGTAAATGATCATGTTGGATGTGAAATAAAACTGTTCATCATTCCTCCTTTTTAATCTGCGTGCTTTTCATTTATTTTCCTTTCTGTATTGTACCTATGAGGGCCTCTAGTACAGTGTAAAATAGAAATGGTGAGAACCGAATTTTTCGCCTTGCTCCTAATCTGAAGGGTAAGGAATTCAATATTTCATCATTAAATACTATGTCAGCTGTTGATTTTCTAGATATTCTTTTCACACTTAGGAGTTTTTTCAGTTTGCTGAGATTTTTCTTTTCATTCTGAACTGATATTAAATTTTGTCAAATTTTTCTGCCTTTGTTCAAATTATATTTTTTAACCTTTATTCTGTTAATATTGTGAATTAAATTGTTAGATGTTTGAACAGTGTAACATTGATTCCTGAGATAAACATATTGTTTATGATGCATTTTGCCTTTTATATATTCCTGGATTCAAATTGTTAACATTTTATTAAAGACTTTTGTGTCTGTGTTCATGAAGAATATTTGTAATTTGCCTTTCTCATAATGTTTTTTGTTAGGTCAACACTTGGTACATATTTTGTAGGACCCAATACAAATAAAATGGGGGCTTCTTATTCAAAAAGTAAGGAAAAATCTCTGTTAAAAGTGCTAAAATATCAACATATTCCCTTAAAGTATTTTGTTTATATAAAATATAATGGAGATAATTATACATGAAAAACAATATAAACGTACAAATTGCAAAAAAAATGCAAAATTTTCTGTAACACGATAAATAATTTTATGGCACTGTGGATTGAACCCAGGATCCTGTGTATGCTAGGCTCTACCACTGAGCCACACACCCAGACATAATAAATAGTATTTTATTAATGTAGTATTTTGGTTGATCATAATATTTTTGGCTCACTTTTCTGCAAAGTCATTTATTGGATCTTCAAAATGTACACTTTTGGCAACCTCATTTTCAATTGATATAATAAAAGCAACATGTATTTCTAGGCTGTGATAAATTTCTAGGCTTAGACTAAGTTTCTGGTAAATTGTTGTTATGGTGTGTATCTAGATGTCCCCTCAAAGCCTCATCTGGTCATAGATGGGGCTTTTCAGAGCTGACTGGATCTAGGTATAATACTGGAATGAAGGATGTGATGCTGGGATTGATTCATGGTGCCATGATAGGTTTAAGGGTGTGAGTGTTACCTGCCCTAATGACTGGTAGCCTGGACAAAATATAAGAGACAGAAAGAGGGCTGCTGAAGTTGCTTGTCGCTTATAGTTTGCTGCTTGCTGCTTTCTGCCTTTTGCCTGTCCCGCTTTGCCATGGACTGTTTCTCTCCGGTGATGCCCCTCTGCCATGCCACTCTGCCTTGGAGCCAGCCAACTATGAACTGAAATTGTTACATACTGTTAACTTTACCCCAAATACTTTCCTTCTTTATCCCAAATTTTGTCTCAGCAATAAGAAAAGAAACTAAGACAATTATTTTGAAGAATAAATTGGATTACACTTACAGTTCATGACTCTTGCAGAAAAAATTTTACAAAGATCTTGCTGTTCATACAAATCAGTTTTCTATAAATTTAGAATTAAATGCATGTTTATACAATGCATGTTTATACAAAATTCTAAAAATAACTTTTAAAATATCAATCCCTCAACCTTGGAATCTGCATAGATATATACAATATAGTATCACTTTCATGATTGTGTTATACACCACAATTGATCTTAGTATAGGAAAATTGTTCAGGAGCACCTAATAAAATCATGTCAACACCTTTGAATGCAGACGTTTTTCTCCAGCGAGTAGCAAAAGAGGAAGTCAAAGGGATCTGATTTAATGTAAGGGATATTGGTGCTGACTAATGCTTTGAAAGGGCGCCTAAAAAGGCTTCTCTGTTGCAAAGTTGATTTTTCCCTTTTAGAAGCCAATCACTAAGCCCTTGTGTGTGGCTAAGCACACTACACTTAAGAGGTGGAGGTGATGGTAATAACTGAGTTCCATCTACAAGAGGGGAGAATCTATGTAAAATACGTGGAATTCTTTTGTGAAGAAGCTTTCACTGTATTATTCCATTCACTTACTTCCTATATTGCTTATTTATACCAGTGAGGACTCAAATACATTTATTTTATAATTCACGTGATAATCTACTCCTACATTATTTATTGTGTGTGTGTGTGTGTGTGTGTCTAGAGATCTGTTGCAAGAATTGATTTACCCTATTTTGGAGGGTGGCTAGGCAAGTCTGGAATCCAAAGGGCACAAAGTTGTGAGGGGAAGAGCAAAAGCAGGCTCAGATATCACAGGTACAGGCTGACGCTATTGTTCACAAGTATAATTTCTTCTGTGTCTTGGAGAGACTTCAGCCCTACTTTTAAGGCTTCCTAATTGACTTAGTCAGGCCCACTCAGATTATCCGCGATAATCCCCCTTACATGAAAACAATGGATTAGGGGCTTTAATTACATCAAAAAGATCTTACGCTGCAACACTTAGATTAGTGTTTGATCAAATAATTAGAGACTAAAATTTAGCCAAACTGACACATAACAACAGCCACCACATCCTGCTTATCGTATTTACTATGTCTGTGTGGGCACTTTTCTTGTCTTGGTATTCAAGCAAGTTTGTAATTTTGTTCCACTTGTTACCTTTATGCTACATACAGCCTTTTATAACGCACATACTCTTGCTTTTTCCTGCTTAACTTTCTACTATCTGGTTCATCTGATTTAATCTTTATTTGATATCCTTGTACATCCTTGTATTTCCTAGGCAACAGCAAAACAGAACTAATGTGTTAAGTATGATTAAAAACTTTCCAGAAATAAAAGAAGACCTAGGTTGTCATACTGATAGAGTCTCCCATGTACCTGAGAAAAATGGACTCAGAATTGTTAACATCTGGAAAGGTCCCAGGAAAAGTAAAGAATTTGTAAAGAAACACTCCTCAGGGTCAAAAAGGTGAATTAACTTTAAAAGCATGAAAATCAGTTTAGCATCACACTTCACAATAGCAACACAGAAAGTAAGAAAACAACGTAGTAGCATGTCCAAGAAAGTCAAGAAAAGAGAATGTGAACCAAGAATTTTACAACCAGCCAAGTTGCAAATCAATTACAATTTAGTTCTCACTTCTATGATGAGTTAATCTTCAATTACTTTTCTGAATTCAGTCAACTCTTAATTCACACCTTTCTGTTTTTAATGTGCACTTCTGTTATGAGCTTTGAGTTTCTTATTTTTACTGTTTTGTGATGTATCACAATGTTCTTTTTTGGCTTATGCTTCATTTGGGAGAAATTTTCATCTCTAAAATGTTTGATTCCAACTTTCTGATTTTGTTCACAGTTCCTTTGTATGAATATTGACAGCTACTATGTTTTCATTCCTAATAAAATAATTTCCCTAGGCAACGACATCTACATTCATTAGATGTAGAGGCTAAAACTAATTAGGCTCCTTGATTCAAGAATGCCCTTTACTGTGGTGTAACAAAGCGGAGGTTTTGTTGGCGGTGATGGTGCTGACTGTCACGCTGTTTTTGTTGTTTTGGCAGAAGTTTTAATTTCCCCTTCATATCTCCTTCTCCCCTTCATCATCAAATCTCTGAAAGGTTTTTCCTTTACAATTCATTCCTTTACCTCAGAAGTGACAGCTTCGTGAGACTTCCTCCTCTTTTAATTAAACTTTTACTTTGATATAATTGTAGACTCTTGCATTTGGAAGAAGTGATAAAGATCATCTACCCAGTTTTCCCCAATGGCAACATCTTGACGAATCACAGGCAAATACCACAATTAGGATACTGGTGTAGTTACAGTCAAGATGAGAAACATTTTCACTGCCACGATGATCGCTCACATTGATACTCTTGATACTCATCTCCACTGCTATCCTGCACCTCACCCTTTCATCCTTTCCAATCACTAATCTTCACCATCTTTATAACTATGTCACATCAAGAATGTTATGTAAATGGAATCATACAGCATGTAGCTGTTGAGATTGGTATTTTTTCCACATAGGAGACTACTCCAGAGCTTCACACAGGTGCTTGTGTATATCAGTAGTTTGTTCCTTTTTATTTGCATGTGTGACAGGTTAAGGATTCACTCATTAAGGATTTCTGGATTGCTTCCAATGTTCAGCTGTTATAAATAAAGCTTTTGTGAATATTTATGTCTGTGTTTTGTGTAGACATAAATTTTAATTTCTCTGGAATAAATGTTCAGGTGTATGATTGTTGGTTATAGGGCAAGCATAAGTTTAGTTTATAATGTTAAGGTTTTATTGATTTAGAAAAATACATTCAATTGAAAAAATCACTAAAACCACACATACGTTTTAAAGTAATACAAAAATTTACCTAATAAATTAGTGTCTTCACACAGGGAAGCAGATAATAGTTCTGTTCCATTCTGGCCATGAAAAGGAAGTGACTATTTCCCAAGGAGGCTGTACACTCCTCGGTGTACAAGGAGGGTGTATCAGTGATGTACAAAAGATTCCGTTTCTGTGCATTCTCAACAGCACTGGGTGTTGTAATTTTGTTTTATTTGTTCTAATATGTGTGTGGTGGAAAGTCATCGTGTATGCATTACATTGGTGGGTAATGAATTTTTTCATGTACAGTGTTAGCTATTTAGTATTTATAGATGCTCTTTGTCGAGTTGAGAGAATTCCTATTTTTCTGAGATTTTTTAAACCACGAATGAAGACTGAAGTATGTCAAATGCTTTTTCTACATTGATTCATTTGCTCATATGACCTTTCTTCTTTAGCCTATTAATATACTGGATTATATTAATTTTCAAATTTTCAACTGTTTTTTCAGCTCTGGATTAAACCCCACTTGGTCATGTGTCTGATTTTTTAAGTATATTGATCCATTCTAGTTGTTAAAATACTCTTGATGATTTTTTTCATCTATGTTCATGAATGATACTTGTTTATAACATTTTTGTATAGAATTTCTCTGGTTTTGTTATATGAGTAATACTAACTTTATTAAAACATGTTCGCTCCTCTTTTATATTCTGAAATACATTATATGGAATTACTGCTAATATTTTAAACATTTGGTAAATTCTCCAGTAAAATCATCAGGGTCTGGATTTTTTGATTTAGGAATCATGATTCTTTTTCTTTAATAAATGTAGGGTTATTCATTCACTTACCAACTTCATATTTGGTGAGTTGTGGTTGTTTATGCTTTCTAAACAACTGGCCTATTTCATCTAATGAAATGTGTAAGTTGTTCACAGTACATTTTGATGCCTGTGAGGTCTAAAGTGATATCCCATTTTGTTCCTAATATTAGTAACTTGTGTCTTTTTTGTTTTTGTCAGTATCGTTAGAGGTTTGACACTTTTATTGTTCTTTTAAAAGAAGTAGCTCTTTGTTGCATTGTTTTTCAGTGCTCAAAAGATGGAAGCAAGAGCCTCACACATGTCAGACAATGTTCTACTGAGATACTGAACTACTGTTTCCACTGAGCTACTGAGACACCCCCCAGTCCCTTGTTTCATTGACTTTTGTTATTGTTTTTTTAATATCATTTATTTCCACTCTTGTCTTTATTATTTCCTTCCTGCTGCATGCTTTGACTATATTTTGCTCTTCTTTTTCTAGTTTCTCGAGATGGTTGATTTGAGATATTTCCTCTTCTCTGATGTATGTAATTAAATTATACTCTGAGACTTGTTTTAACTATGCTCCACACCTTTTCATATGGTGTCTGTTTTAGTCAGGGTTCTCAAGAGAAACAGAACCAATAGGAGGGGGCACGGTGGGGAGCGAAATTGATTTGTGTGATTATGGAAGCTGAGCAGGCCCATGACAGGATGGGTGCAGGCTGGAGCCCCTGGGATGCCAGCAGAACGGCTCTGGCCAAGCCCCAAAGCCTCGGAACCAGAGAAGCTGATGAGGTAATTCTCGGTCCAAAGCCAAAGGCCTGGGAACCCAGGGGGTCACTAGTGTACATCACGCTGTGCAAAGTTCAGAGCCTGGAGTTCTGATGTCCAAGGGCAGAAGAAGCTCCAGGAGAGAGAAAAGAAATTCCCTTTCCTCTGCCTTTTTTGTTCTAATTGGATGATACCCTACTCAGTCCACTGACTCACATGCCAATGGCCTCTGGAAACACTCTCACATACAGAAATAATGTCTTCCCAGTTACCTTAATACACTCAAGTTGACACCTAGAATGAGCAATCATAGTATGTTTTCATTTTTAATCAGCTGAATGTATTTTTTATATTTTGTACTTTTCATAAAGTTTGCCTGCAACTTCCTCTTTGTCTCACGGATTATTTTAAGTGTACAGTTTGCTTTCCAGGTGTTTAGAGAGTTTCTTATTATCTTTCTGTTATTAATTTCTATGTTTTCAGTTATAACTGTAAAGCAGTCTACATGATTTCAACTCTTAAATTTTGTTGAGGTTTGTCTTAAGGCACAGAATAAATTCAGTCTTGTTATATATTCTGTGGACACTTGAAAAGAATATATATTCAGCTGTTTGGTAAATGGTCTATAAATGTCAATTAGTTCCTATTGGTTTGTGGTGTTATTAAATTATTAGTCATCTTTATGGACTTTCTAACTGTTCTACAGTTATTGAGAGAAGAATGTTGAAATCTCCAAGTATAATTGTGAACTTATCTGCTTCTCTTTTCAGTTCTGTTATTTTTGCTTCGTGTATTTTATGGCTCAGTGATCAGTGCATGCACGTTTGAGATTGCTTTCTCTTCTTGGGGTAGTGATCATTTTATCACCATATAATATGCCTCTCTGGTATTTAATTTTGCTTTGAAGTCTACTTTATATAATACACACATAGTGGTGAAAATTTTAAGCCACCCAAAATGAATGTTCCCAACTGAGGTTGAGCAACATACCACTCCAATTCTCGTTTCAATTCTTAAAGGTGATAAAAAACTGGAGAGAGTAGGGTGTGATGCAGTGTAATACAAGAACAAAAGGAAAAAGCAAATGTGGTATATATACACAATGGAGTACTACTCAGCCACAAAGGAGGATAAATTTGAGTCATTTGTAGGGAAATAGATGCACTTTGAGACAGTAATTATAAATGAAATAAATCAGATATGGAAGATTAAATATCAGATGGTTTCTCTTACATGAGAAACCCAAAGCATACATAATTTAAAGAGAAAAATAAAAGATGATAGGAAACAGAAAGTTAGACTTTGTGGAGAAGGGAAGAGAATTTGAGAATGAAGGGAGACAAGAAGGAGGAGAGATAAAAAGGAAGTAAGAAAGAGCAACACACTATGTGTATATGAATCAACAATGAACATATTTATTATATATCATAGTCATATACTAATTTTAAAAGAAAAGAACTCTGGGCCTAAGTTTAGTTGAATAGGGTTTGAATTCCAAACCTAGCACCTGTCAGTGGGGTCACCTTGGATAAGTCACTTAATGCTTTGGAGTCTTGTTTTTACTTTTGTAAAATAATGAAAATAAGATTCTATCAGGATGAACAATTTTTAGGATTTAAGATTATAATTTATAGATGTGTACTAGGAGCAATAAATAAGTACTTGCCCCTACCACAACAAACTGAACAATATCGAAATTATTTTCTCTTTGAAAAACAACAAAATGAAAATTAAATGGCAAACCACAGATGAGGAGAAAGTATACACAAAACAAATACTTGACAAAGGAATTTTATCCAAAACATATATAGATCTCTTATAACAATAATATAGGCGATATATTTTATCAGATACTGTAGCCCACAGAAGGAGATCATTTGAGTAGCAAATAAGTATGTGGGAAACTGCTCCACACAACAAAAAAAATTTTTTTTTGGAGCTGGGGCTCAAACTCGGGGCCTTATTCTTGCAAGGCAAGCACTCTAACTGCCGAGCTAAATCCCCAGCCCTACACACCAAAATTAAAAAGACTGCAAATGTTAAATTGTACATTGAATTGGAACAGAATTTGTGAATATTTCACAAAAGTTAAGCATATACTTACCATATAACTCAGCAATTAAACCCCAATGTATTTGCACAAGAAACAAAAGCGTATGTATACACAAAGATTTGTAAATAAATATTAAAGGTATCTGTATTCATAACAGCAAAGAAACTCTTAACAGCCCAAATGTCCATCAACAGGTGAGTGGATAAATAGTGTTCTACATATCCATGCAATCGAATGTTACTAAACAATAAAAAAGAATGAATCTCAAAAACATTCTGCTGAGTGAAAGAAGCAAGAAACAAGAGAGTGCATACTACACAACTCCATTTGCAGGCAATTCTTGGAAAAAACAAACTATAGTGAAAAAAATCAGATAGGTTCTTGTCTAGAGTTAGGGGTGAAGGGACTGACTGTATTGAAATGCAAGGGAATTTAAGATGGCAGAGTGATAGAAATGCCATATATTCTAATCATATAGGCTGTACAGGTGAAAAGTTTATCAAAGCCAATAAAACTATAAACTTCAAATACATGCATTTAATTGTATGTAACTTATACTTCAATAAACTTGATTTTTTAACAGAGAGCAAAAGTACTTGAATAGACATTTCTCAAACAATGATGACCAAATGGCCAATAGGGCATCAGAAACGTTATTCAACATCAACACTCAGCAGGTAAATACACATAAAAACCACCGATGATTTTTGTCCTTGGCTCTGTTAATATGATGTATCCCATATATTGATTTGCATGCATATGTTGAATCATCCCTGCATCCCTGGAATGAATCCTACTTGGTCATAGTGTATAATCTTCTTCATGATTTGTTGCATTCTGTTTGCCAGTATCTTATTGAGGATTTTTGCATCTACGTTCATTAATGAGATTGACCTGTAGTTCTATTTTTTTGTTGTTGTTGGATCCTTCTCTGGCTTTGGTATCAGGGTAATGCTTGCTTCCAGGAATGAATTTGGGAGTATTACTTCCATATACCGAAGGTTAAAACTAGACACGTATCTTTCCCCATGCACTAAGCTAAAATCAAAGTGTATCAAATGTCTAAATATTAAAACAGAAACACTAAATCTGTTGGAAGAGAGAATAGGTAGAACTCTTGAAGACATAGGTGTAAGCAAGGATTTTATGAACAAATTCCCAGTTGCCCAGGAAATATCACAAAGAATCAACAACTGGGACCTGATCTTATTAAAAAGCTTTTGCACAGCAAAAGAAACTACCAACAAAGCAAAGAGACAACCCACAGAGTGGGGAAAAAATTTTGCCAGCTATGCCTCCGACAATGGGCTAACATTTTGAATATATAAAGAACTCAAAAAAATCAGACCCTCCCAAATTTAAAGACCCAATCCAAAAGTGGACAGCAGAAATGAATAGACACTTCTCAGATGAAGAAGTAGAAACAGCAAATAGACATATGAAAAGGTGTTCAACATCACTGGTCATTCAAGAGACGCAAATTAAAACAACCCTGAGATTCCACCTCACTCCAGAAAGAATGGCTATTATCAACAAATCAGCCAATGACAAATGCTGGAGGGGCTGTGGAGAAAAAGAAACCCTTCTCCACTGTTAGTTGGAATGTAGACTGGTGCAACCGCTATGGAAATCAGTGTGGAGATTTCTCAGGGAACTAGGACTAGAGGTTCCATTCGCCCCAGCTATTTCCCTTCTTAGTATCTTTCCAAAAGAATTAAAAGCATCATACTGCAGTGATATATGCACACCCATGTTTATAGCACCACAGCTTGTAATAGCTAAATCTTGGAAACAGCTCAAATGCCCATCAACAGTGGAATGGATAAAGAAAATGTGTTTTTTTAATACAATGGAGTACTACTCTGCCATAAAGAATGATAAGCTTGAGATATTTCTAGGTAAATGGATGCATCTTGAGACCATACTCTTAAGTGAAATAAATCGGACACACATGTTTGAATACCACATTGTTTCTCTGGTGTGAGAAACTGAAGTGTAAATAAAGACTAAAATGTATTATATTGGGAAAGGGAAGAAAATGTCCAAATGGGAAAGGGAACAAGGGAAGGGGAGGGGGAAAAGAACAGAGGGACAAGAAAAATAAGAAATGAAAGGAAAAAATGGAAACAAAGCTTTTGTAAATAAGGAGGCCTGGAGGAGGGGATGAAGGGAGGGGAGGGGAATGGGAAAAAAAGAAGCAACAAGGTATATCATGTACAGGTACAAACCCCCTATGATGAATGTTATCACTGTGTACATCTAAAATGTACCATTAAAATAAAATAAATTAAAAAAAAAAGACCACCAATGAATCCTACCTACACGACCAGAAGACTGGCTAAATGAAACACCCACTGACATAGTGTCAATATGGAAGTGGAGGAATTGGAACTTCCATATATTGCTGGTGTGATGGAAAATTATTTCTACCATTTTAGAAAACTACTTGGTAGAAAGTGCTGAAATGATCTGTATGTCTACCTATGATTCCTGTGATGTACTAATTGCACTCCTAGCGAACTTTTCTAAGAGAAGTGAGTACATGTTTAAAGACCTGGTCTATGTAAGAGTAACTTCTGTTGCTGTACTTGTAACGGTTCCAACAGAAAATTACAAAACTTCCACTAACAGATTAACAGTTGATAGGATGAATGTTAAATTCATACAACAGACTATTATGCAGGAATTTTTAAAAATGTAGTCCATGCAACAACATAGATGACTCTCACTGAAATATACGGTGTGAAAGAAGCAGAACTAAAGGGTACATGCCGTTGTTCCATGAGTAATACTTTAAAAATAGACAAAATCTTAATTTGCAATGATATTAAATCAGGATAGTGGTTTTTAACAAGGATAACTGATTCAAAGAAAGCACAATGAGCCTCGCAATTACTGGAAACATTCTGCCTTAGTCCAGCGGTGGTTAGAAGGTGTTTACATTTATAAAAATTCATGAAGTTAAGAGTTTAAGATTCATGCACTTTTATTATATGTATGTAAGTTATACCTCATTAGCAAATTTAAAAATGTAAATGGAATAAACAATTTTGCAAGTTGACAATTTCCAAATAATTATTCCAAATTAGAATTTTAAAACCCAATTCTTTAAGAGACAACTTGCATAAAGCACAGAGGGAATTCAAAAATAAAAGGGTGGGAAAATAAATACGGCATGCACACACTAACTAAAAGGAAGCAGATACGGCTATATTATTATGATTCAAAGTATACTTTCAAAAAGAAGGATATTTCATAATGGCACAGAGTTGATTCAACAACAAAATTCAAAGGAAGATATAAAACTGTCATTTGTATGGACATACACCTACAGGAAGATTCAAAACTCAAAATTTTTGTTTTCACAATTTCACATCTTTAAAACTTATAACACAGAAATGAATGTAACTTTAACAGACATAGACAAATTTTCAATTGTAATTTGCAATTTTAAAACATTTTTAAAAGTAACTCAAATAGTGCAGAGAAAAAGTCAATAATTATGTAAAGATAAACAATCCAACAACTGGTTTACCCAATAGATATATATATATATTGCCATTTACAAAAATTTGAAGACATTCTATATTCAAAACACTTGCCAACAGAGACCATTTGATCAGGGATGAAACAAGTTTCAACAAATCTTTAAAGAGTGAAATGATACTGCAGAGAATCTCATATCAAAATGGAAATAAACTAGAAGCCAATAACAGATAAATAACCAATATCATCAAATGTTTGGAAATTAAGCAAAGGAAGTTACAAAACTTCCTTTGCTCTAAATAAACTAAGGGCCAAAACATTACAGTGGAAATCTGAAAATATTTTGAACTGGGTGATCAATTTTGACACAAACCATTAAAACACAAGATCCAGCTAAATCAGTTTTCAGTGAGAAGATTATGCTTTTAAATGCATGTATTAAAGTAAATGAAGTTGAGCATCAATAAGCTAATCTTGCAGCTCACAAAACTAGGAAAATAATCCAACCTAAAGAAAGTAGGAGAAAAGAAATGATAATAAGAACAGAAATCATTGCAATAGAAAGTCAATGTACAATAGAAAAATTGTGAAAGTCAGAATTTAGTCTTCTGCAGAAAAATAAAATTAACACCACCATGCCAAGATAGATGAAGATAAAGAAGACACAAATCATTAACATTGGGAGTAAAAGGAGGCTATGAAGAGATTTCACAGACATTAAAATGCTAGAGGATATTATTGGAAAACTATTACAATAAATATAATAGTTTATGTAAGATGGACAAATCCTTTGAATAACACTACTTATAATACTGACATTAGGAGAAATTTTAAAAATGGGTTGTCTTCTCTATTAAAGCTATTTTGTTATTAAAATTCTGCCCAAAGGAAAATTCCAGGCCCAGATGGTTTCATAGATAAATTCTATCAGATATTGAAGGGAATCTCATTGCAAAATATAGTCTTTCAAAAAAATAAATGTAACATTTCCCGACTTTTTTTTTTTATAAACTGAGCATTATCTTGATGCCAAAACCTGATAAAGACACTATAAAAAAGAAAGCAATAGACTACTTTCCTTTATGAACAGACGTATAAAAATCTTGGACAAAACATTAGCAAGTTGAATCTAGCAATATATAAGAAAAAGTATAATATATTACAACAAAGTGGTTTTTATCTCGCAAATGAAAGATCGGCTTAACATTTGAAAGTCAATATAATTTACCATATTAATGGGATAAAGGAGAATATGTACATGATAATCTCAACATTTGCAGAAAATACATTTGAAAAAATTCAGCACCCCTATCTTAGCAAATCAGAATTGAAAAATAACTTCTTCAACCTGATAGGGGATATCTGCACACAAAGTACCTAGGGACATAGCTCATGGTGAAAGACCGAATACTCTCCCCAGTGCTAGGATCAAGGTAGTGCTGTTCAAGTTTATCTCCTCTACTCAGTATTGTACTGGAGGTCCTCACCAGCAGACTAGAGCAACAAAATGAAATAAAAGGAATATACATTAGAAAGAAAGAAGTTCAAACTGTTTAGTTGCAGACAACATGATTATGCTCATAGAAACTTTTAAGTCACCTGAAAAATAGTTACTAAAATTAATTAATAGCTACTAGATAAGTAGCTAATAGCTATTAAAATCTAGCCAGGTCACTGGATAAAATGTCAGTATACCAATAACAGTTTTATTTCTGCATAGTAGAGATGAAAAAATGGAAAATGACGGTAAGAAAACAATTCCATTACAATAGCATTTAAAGGCAGAAAACACTTAGGGATAAAGTACAAAATATTTGATATGATCTGCACAGTAAATACTACAAAATACTGACAAAGAGAAACAAAAGACCTAAAAAAGTGTAATAATATGGTTCTTAGGTTGCAAGACTCAATACTGTAAATACGTGAATTCTTCTCAAATTTATCTATACTATTTACAATCCTGGCAGGATTTGGGAAAATGATACACTAATTTAAAATGATTATGAGAAGTCAAAGAATTTAGACCAGACAAGAAAATAAAGAGGAAAAAAAGGAGAGAAAGCTGGAAGGAAGGGGGTGAAGTCATAGGACACAGAGAAGAATCACCACTTCCAATACCACCCCTTGTATCAGGTACTTTTCTAGAGTCAATGGTTTCCAAGAGAGCAGATTTAATACAGGACATTTACAAGTTACAACAGTCACACACAAGCCAAATGCAGGAAGAGTGCAGAGCATATATCTATACACTGGAGATCCAAAAGATCCAATCAAAGGCTGGGCGCCCATGGCAATGTCTGGTGTATAAGTGGGGTCGTTGCTGGGACTATACTTGACCATGTGGTTTAGCAGCCTTTGGAGTTGGCTTGCGGGAAGGAGAAGAGTTAGGAAAACTTTGGAAATGAAGAAATTTGCTGGTACAGACCAGGCTCAGGAGGTTTCTGCTGGGAAGAAGGACTGTGTTGGCTGTTGGACTCCAGACCATGTATGTTATGGCTTGGCAGAAAGTTTGTCCGAATTTTGCTTGTGTCCAGAGACTTTGCCTGAGACTGAGATTAAGGGCGGCGGACTAATTAATCTTGCAAAAGAAATTTCAAGGCAGTCTAATGTTGAGGCGGTGGCATGGCTATTGTTGGGGGCTTTCAGCCAGACTTATGTTGAAAACCAAGAGCAAACAGCCTAGCAGAATGATTCAAAATGTTATGAGTTTGCCCATAAAGGAAGCGCCAGTAAAGTTGTGGCCTACAAAGATGGAATGAAAGAGAGACTTGTTGCTGAAGAAACCAGCAAGGAAAAGCTGGGTATTTCAAAAGATGAAAGAAAAGATGGCCCAAGGGCATCACAGAAAACAGCAGGACTCCAGCCTCTGCAGCCTCAGAGTTGGAAAGGTGAAAGATTTTGCTTTGAGAAGAATGCCCCAGAGCACCATGTTCCAGAATGGCGGCAGCCTAGGGAAGTTGGTCCTCGGGATTTGGTTCAGAGCACTCAGCAATCCAGGGACATGAGCACCACAGACAAGCAAGAAGGAAGCCTGGTTTCTGCTCCAGCTGGCGGCAGACCCTGGCACCATCCTCGTGGCCCTGGCTTCAGGTTCATGCAGAATGCAAGAGTTGTGGGGTCAGGAAGGCTTCCACCCAGATTTCAGAGGAAGGCCTGGGAGGCCAAGCATTGTGCCCCTGAGAGGGCAGTGTGTGAAGCTGTGAAGGTGAAGCCGAAGGTGCACTGGAGACCCCAGAAGTTTGGAGAAGCCAGGAACGTGGATCGCCTGAGGAAAACTGCAAGGAGGGAGCAGAACCAGCCCAAGAGAGAAGTCATGGGAGCTGCTACCACTGGAAGTGCCGTAGGGGCAGAACCACCCAAGCCCCTTGGAATTCAGACTTCACCACAGATTGCCTCTGATGCTGCACCTGGAACTACAGGACTTAATGTTTGCCCTGCGGGATTTCAGAATCGCTTTGGTCCAGTTCCTTTGTATCCCCCTATTTGTACCTTTTGGGATGGTAATGTTTATTTTGTGCCATTGTATGTTGGAAGTGTTTAACCTTCTTTTCATTTGTGCAGGGGCTTGCAGCTAAGAGTTTGCCTTAAATCTCAGAGACTTTGGATTTGGACTTTTTGGCAATGCTGAAACTGTTACGACTTTGGCAACTCTTGGAGATGGACTAAATGCCTTTTGCATAACGGGCTATACATGAGTCTTTGGGGGCCCAGGGGCAGAATGTTATGGTTTGTGTCTAGATGTTCCCCCAAAGCCTCATGTGGTAAGAGATAGCTGGATCTAGAGTGTGTGGTTACTAAATTAATCCACTGATTGGTTTGGCATGGTTCTGCTGGGATCAAGGATGTGGAACTAAATTTAAAGGTGGGAGTGCTACCTGCCCTAAGGACAGGCAGCCTAGATAAAAGATACAGGAAGAAGCTAACTAGCTGCTTGTTTGCATTGCTTATTTGCATACATTCCTTGCATTTCCTCACTTTACTTTGCTGCTGGTGGGCTGCCGGTCTGCCACGCCCGTCCGCCCTGCCTCTGCCATGCTGCCCTGCCTCGGACCCAGCAGACTATAGACTGAAACCTCTGCAGACTGTGAGCTAATAAACCTTTCTTCCCCTAACTTTGGGTGTCGAGTATTCTGTCCCAACAACAAGAGAAAAGTAACTAAAACAGAATTTGGTTGCACTAAAGGCTGAAGAAATCTGTACTGGAGCCAGGATATGACATTCACAGCGGGGATGAAGACCAGAGCTCGCCTAAAGCGCACAGCAGCCATCCTCGACAACAGCAAGGCCCTGAGCTCCTTTTGTGATGAGAACAGCCAAGGCTCTTCGGGAGAACCAGTCACAGCAGAGCTTCTCCTGGGAAACGGCCGACTTCAGTCTTCTGCTCCAGTTCTCCTTCATGTTGTGTTGACAATGATCTTCTACACCCAGAACCACTCAGTCCAGCCAGGCATTCCTGCTCAAATTGACCATATCAGTTCACCACAACCCCCAACCTGGAGTGCCTATACTACTAGATAGGAATAATTATTAGAAAGCTACAGTATCTAAGTAAATAGTGTGGTATTGGTGAAGCCACAGTTAATGAACAAGTAAAAGAGAATAGAGCTAAGACAGAAATCTACACATATAGTAACTTGCTCTATGACAGAGACACCACTCCTTCTCAGTGATGAAAAGACAACGCTGAGCCAAGGGAACAGCCATACGGAAAAGTTAACTTTAACCCTCACCTCATATTATACACAAGCATTAATTAATTCCAGAAAAATTATAGGGAAATACTTTCATTTCATCCAAAGAAACAAAATCTTCTTCAATAGGACGCACCAAATAACCAAAAGAAGAAAGGTGGATAATTTGAACTTCCCTAAATCTAAGAATACCTTCAAAACAAGACAAGGTAAAAATAACAACACGGATGGCACTGGAGATTCTGACACCAGTCACAGAAAGATCAGTACCACATTATCTCACTTATATGTAGAATGTTTTAAAAGTTGATGTTGGGGCTGGGGATTTAGCTCAGTGGTTAGAGTGCTTTCCTAGCAAGTGCAAGCCCCTGAGTTCAATCCTCGACACCAAAAAAAAAAAAAAAAGTTGATGTCATAGAAATTAAGAGTAGAATGAACAGTGGTTCCCAGAAGCTGGGAACAGTGTGTGGGGTGGGGGGACAGAGGTTGATCAATGGGAACTAATTTATAGTCAGATAAGAATAAGACGTTCTGGTTTACTATTGCATGTTAGGATGCCTGTAGATAACTATAATGTACAGAACATTTTAGAAAGCCGGAATAAAGGATTTTGAAAGTTTTCACCACAAAGAAGTGATAAATGTTTGAGATAATCAATACGTTTAACCTGAATTAAACGTTACACACTGTATACATGTATGGAAACATCATATGGCATCCTATTAACATGTACAAGTTTTAGTTTTGGTACATCAGTTATAAATAAATTTTATTTAACAAATAAAGAGCAAAAGAGTTAACCACAGACCAGGATATTGATATGTATATAACCTGATATATATGTAGAATATTTAAGAACTTCTTTATATCAATAATAAAAAGGTTAACAAAGGAAAGTGTTTTAGTAATGAACACATGAAATAGGTATTCAAAAAGATGCTTTTGCCATCAGTATTAATCCAAGAAACGTAAAGCTACAAGGACATACCTCTAACCTACTTTCTCCCCCATAAGTCGGAGTGATTAAACTTTAGAGTCCTTATAATAAACATGTCTCTATAGATGTGAGAGAATGTAAACTCTGATAGATTGTGGGCAGGAACACAAGTTTGGTACCACCACTTACTTTGAAATATACTTTGGTTATACAGATGCATACCTACCTAAAAGTTTCTCAAGCTGTACACATGGGATTTGTACATTTTGCTGAATGTGTTACATCTCAATAAAAGACAAATCAAATGAGACTGTAAGAGAAATTTAAAACAAAATGTAATTTGGCCATATGGAATAATCAGTACTAATTTTGCAGGTGTGATAACAGTATTGTAGTCATGTTTTGCTAAAAGTCCATATCTTTTGGAAATGCATCGTGAAAATTTTGTGGATAAAATGAAGTAATATATGAAATTTACTTAAAACAATACAGTTCAGTGGAAGGGAGTAGATGAGAGAACAGATGAAATAAGATTGACTTTGCGCTAATAATGATTGAAATTCAATGATAGGTAGAAGAAATTTCATTATACAGTACTATTGTCTCTACTTTTCATTTGATTGAAATTTTCCTTAATAAAAAGACATCCTCCATTATTGTAAAAGAGCATAGTTTTTGTGGTAATAAACGGCTCCCACACTGATTAGCTGTGTGACTACAGAAAAATTGCCTAACCTCTCTGATCCTCAGTTATTCTCATTTTTTAAATGGCAATGACTATAGAACTTGCCTCACAGAAGCCAGAAGGATTCAATACATTTCTGCTGTTAAGCATTCAGCATGGCACCTAATAGCAGCTGCTCAACGCTTGCTGATTCCTTTTGCTTCTCTCTCCTTTTTTTTTAACCAAGATAATCCCCTAATTCCTCAGTCAGCACAGATAGCATCTACTTTCGGTGTTTTGTTCTCTGTGGGTCAGTGTTTTCCGAAAGACACACCAGCCCACTCCTCCACCTACGGAATTTAGACCTGGAGTGGGTGAGTTGGGGAGAAACAGGTAACAGTGGCATACCAGGACGCCTGTGTGGGGGTGGGGGGGGTCCCACAAAGCCCCGGATGGAGAAGATGCACCAACAAGGGGAGTGGGTGGGCATGCTCCGCATGTGGTAAGCAGTACAAGTACTATACCATTTGATGCTGCTACAGGTGGGCCTGTAGGCTCCACGCATGTCATCTCTGACATTCTATGGTCTTTGGCTACCTTTCCACACCCACAGCTTCTCCGGGGATCCGGTTGTCCCCAGGGTGCAGTAGACCACCCTCGGTGTGTGCCCACTGCAACACTACCTTTTGGTCTAGCCGCCCTTGGCTTTTTCCCCTCCAAATTTAACTGCCCGGTTTCCTACATCCTAATCATTACCTCCTGCTGTCCACCAGGTGGCACCAGAGAATGCTACAAGCTCTGTGCTCTGCAAGGAGCTTCCCAGAGGCATTTGGATGGGGGCAGGGGCGCAAAGGAGTATTTCTCACTGTAGGACAGATTCTGGGTTTTGTTTAAGGCCTGTCCCAAACCACACTGGATGGGGCACTTTAGCCCATAGGTCAGGTTGCAGCCATGCCCATACTTTATTTATTTGTTTATACGGTACTAGGATTAAACCCAAGGCCTTTGCACTGAGCTACATCCCTAGCACTTTATCTATTTATTTATTTATATTTTGAGACAGGTCTCACTAAGTCACTAAGTTGCCCAGCCCGGGCTCGAACTTGTGATCCTCCTGCCTCAGCCTCCCAGACTGCTGGGATTACAGGCATGTGCCACCATGCCAACTCTGCCCATACTTTTTATTCATGTGCTTCTACCTTCCCTTATCCTTCCTTTTCAGGACTTGGATCAAGCAGTCTTTCTTTTAAGACCAGGTATCCCCTTGACATACTTTCAAAAGACTCTCTAAAGCCTCTTAATTCCTCTGGCTGGGAAACAGCTACTCTACTCCAACTGCATGTCTAGCCATCTTTCCCTGTTTCTCCAAAGCCATTCACCTGCTATTTCCTGGACAATGTGCCATTCAGGATGCATCAGTGAGGGGGAGTGAGGCAAGAAAGGATAAAGGCTTTGCTTTAGTTGGCTGGATTTGCAAGGCCCTTTGACTCTGGAATCCTCAAAAGTCTAGACTTTGAGCATTTTATCTAATTTATGAGAACATTATTATATGCAGACAAGGTACACCATTAGTGAGGATCCAAGTAGAGGGAGAGGGCTCTGAGCAAAGAGGGTGGATATGTCACATGCTTAGTAGATTAATCATACACTTAATAGACTTCAGTTTCCACAACTGTACTGTAGGAATAAATATAGTTGATATCACATAAGGTTATTATAAAGAATTAAAATATTACTTCTCATAACAGCTTCTGGCATGTAGCAAGTGTTTCTTTAATTTATATAAAAGTAGTACCGCAATTGTCTATTATTAGTAGTCTTTGGTTACACTGAGGTCCTTCGCACACGGTGTTCCCTTCCTGGCTCTCAGTCACTTTGGTCTCCAGGTTTCTACTTACTGAATTCCTTCTGGCACACCTTGGGATCTGTGACCTCCTCTTCTGGGATGTTCTTGTTTCTAACCCCCCACTAAGGGGGCTGACAACTGACTACGTGAGTTGTCTGAAAGTGGCAACACGTAGGTGATTGGGAGATTAGCATGCTGGCTCAAGGAAGGTGTCACAATGAGCGATTTTTAGTGCCATCCAGAGAGAGGTAAGGCCTTCTCCCCTTTCATATCTGCCCCCTTCCTTGGTAGCCTTAGCGATTGCTAGGGATTGTTGTCTCACTCTACCACACTGGGTCATCCTTCACTGCTTTCTGTGACTTGACGATTATTTCTAGGAGGATGAGAAATGTAAACTATTTAAAGACTTAATTGCAAATCATCATGTTACAGAAAAACACTTCAAACTACAGAGGGAAGGGACTTCCATACAGTTTTCCATAGACTCTTGGCACCTTGAAGGCAGGGGACCATGATTTCTGTTAGCAGACCTGGAGACAGGCAGCTGGGGGTTACATGAAAAACAAGAAATGGCTTTTTTTCCTTTTCCCTTGTTTTCTTAATCATTAACTATAGAGAAAATCTAAACAAGCCTATGCTTTCAAACTTTAGCCCAAGAGAATGTAAACTCCTCTAAGCACACTGATAAGGTCCAGGGCTCCACACAAAGTGCAGACCATGGGTGAAGGTTTAGAAAAATACCTCAAGGTCTCAGAACAATCTAAATGGAAAGATTCCACCTAGGGATAAACAGGAAACTTCTTCTGTCTGAAGTTAATCAAAACAAAGCCCATTTTCCTTGTAAAAGAACAATGACTTCTGAGGAAGGAAATGATATTCCTTAAAGACTCATCCAATCATATAAATGTAGCCTGAGTCACTCTGTCTGTGTGAGTGCCACCTTTTCACTTTCTAGGCTCCTGAAATCCTTCACAGGAAGTAAAACTATAGGCTATACCTAAAATTCCTGGTCCTTGTTTCCCACTCCCTATCTAGGAGTTGGGCCCACCTCTTTATTATTCATTGGTGTGTGCTCAGGGCACGTGCCCTGCACAATTCAGGAAAGGAGGGGTGGAGGCAACATTATGGGTGTTCTCATCCTTGTGGTCTGTGTGAATGGTGCCTTTTGGTGCTCAACTCTGGGGCTCCACTGTGACTTGAGTCCCCTGTGTGTGGTCTCCATTCCTGTCTCTGTCCATCCATACTTAGAACGTCTTATTCTCCTCCTCTCTCCCTAGTCAAGCCATCCCAGTCCACTGAGGTCCTGCTTAATTTCTATACCCTGCATGAGAATTCTTCTGATCTCTCTATCGACAGTTGACCTCTACCTTCTATGAGTACCAGATATGTAGAAAGTACGATCTTTAATCTATTTCATTGTCATCATACTGCAATTATTCTATGATAAGCAATTCTTGGTCACAGTGAAACCCTCCAGACAGAGTGCTTTAAGAGGGTAACCCACTCCTGGTTCTCAATCATTTTAGCCTCCAAGTTTTTCTTTACTATCCAGCCTTAAACTCAGCATACCACAATTTAACATGTTGAAATGTTCTCTAGATTCTTCCTGTGCTCTACTTAGTACTCTCTCCTTAACTGTAAGTACTACAGGGCAGAGACCGTGTCTTAGGTTTCTCCTAGTACAGTGATGAATAACATAAATAATATTCCAGGAACAATAAGAGCTACTATTCACTGATCACCAATGATGAGTCAGGCCCATTATAAAACATATGCTTTAAATAGACATATGCCACCCTCCTGAGGCAGATACTGTTATTATTCATTTTTACAAATGAGGAAATAGAGGTTACCAGAAGTAAGTTGTCTTGATTGAGCCTAGAATCGAACCACTGACCAGCAGCCCAGCTACAGAAGCCGCCCTAGCAAATGATCCTATTGTTTCTCAAAATACCATCTGCACAAACCACCTGCATTAGAGTCACCCCAGGTGTGAATAACAAGCTGCTGCATCCCACTCCGGATGAACCGAATCAGATCCTCTGAGGGTAGGACCTTGAGATGCTTTTGATTTTACCCAGGTGTCTGAGATTAGACCAAAGTTTAAAAACCAGTGTACTAAACACATACATGCTGACATAGTCATGCATGTTGATGAAAACGTACCCATCAACATGTAATATTTTACATCAGAGTGATCCTTAGTGATCAGTGAGGGGACGTTTCCATATGTCTGTTTTTCCAGCCATATCATCACGTCAAGAAATATGCATAATGGATTCCACATCCCTGCCTCCATAGGAAACATGGGAATAAAAAATATATTGGCCTAGCTAGATCCTGGCAGGGGAAGGTGGCTGGATGCCCAGACTTAAACCCTTCCACCTCCTCTACTGTCTGAGTCTGTCCACTAGTTTATGTCACAAGCCAATTTCAAAAGAAGGTAAAGATCTGAAGAAGTGCAGGTATACAAGATCCTCGCATGGTTAATTCTTAACTGTGTAGATTTAAACAAGTTAGTCTCTCTTGCTTCATTTTTTTCATTTGAAAACTTGAGATGATAATAATAATAGTGTCCATTTCATAAAGTTATTATAAAGATCAAAGGAGTTAATATATTGAAAGAGTTGGATTCTACTTCCTGGAGCAAAATCTTGGCAAGTTGTACTCTGTGTTAGAATAATAGTAGAAGTCATAGTAGAAGAAGTTATCAGGTTTTGAGCTTAGAATTAAGACCTCATGGAGGTGCTTGGTAACCGCGGGACTTTTCAATCAGGTGAGAGAGAGGCCCGGCACTGGGACAAAGCCTGCGACCTGAGCCCGCCCTGCGACATCCGTTGCCAGGCGACAGAGAGATTTCCCCCTCCCGCCCTGGACACACGAAAGTGGAGGGGAGGTGCTTGGTAACCGCGGGACTTTTCAATCAGGTAAGAGAGAGGCCTGGCACTGGGACAAAGCCTGCGACCTGAGCCCGCGTGCCAGCAAGGTCTGAACCCATTAACATACACAAAATCTATGCCTCCTCTCTGGTGACACTGTACTATCTTGGGCTGTTCTCCCACCAACATTCTTTTTTTTTTTTTTTTTTTTGGGAGGGGCTGTCTGTAAGTTTGTTTTTTCCTCCTCTTTCTTCTCCCATTGTCTCTCTTTTAGCCTTTTTCTTTTTAACCTTTCCCTCTCTGAAGTCAACTTTACGAAGTAGAGCCAACCATGACCTCGTGTTTGAAAATAACCACGGAGGACTAAAGGTTATAAGAACTAAGAAACACATATACCCAGAAGAAACCACAGAAACAGACATTCCCAAGTAGAATGCTATTACCTAACTTTTTGTGACCTCATACAAAGAAAATATCAAACCAACTCGGAGAACAAACTAAAAGGTTTAAAGTACATATGTATACAAAGAAAATGACCAGACATAGAACCAAAACGCAACCCCAGACCCCCAGCCCAACCAGAATAAATATAGAGGACAATAACATCGAGGAAGTCAGAAGACACCCAA
>PVJO010020726.1:0-17480 GCA_004026905.1 Hystrix cristata
TACCACATAGTTTCTCTGGTGTGAGAAACTGAAGTGTAAATAAAGACTAAAATGTATTATATTGGGAAAGGGAAGAAAATGTCCAAATGGGAAAGGGAACAAGGGAGGGGGAGGGGGAAAGGAACAGAGGGACAAGAGAAATAAGAAATGGAAGGAAAAAATGGAAACAAAGCTTTTGTAAATAGGGAGGGAGGAGGGGGTGAGGGGAGGGGAATGGGAAAAAAAGAAGCAACAAGGTATATCATGTACAGGTGCAAATCCCCAATGATGAATGTTATCAATATGTACATCGAAAATGTACCATTAAAATAAAATTTTTAAAAAAAACTGAAGGAGAAGAGAAAAAAAAAAGAAACTGAAGTGTAAATAAAGACTAAAATGTATTATATTGGGAAAGGGAAGAAAATGTCCAAATGGGAAAGGAAACAAGGGAGGGGGAACGGAACAGAGGACAAGAGAAATAAGAAATGGAAGGAAAAGATGGAAACAGAGATTTTGTAAATAGGGAGGGAGGAGGGGTGAGGGGAGGGAAATGGGAAAAAAAGAAGCAACAAGATATATCATGTACAGGTACAAATTCCCTATGATAAATGTTATCAATATGTACATTTAAAATGTACCATTAAAATAAAATTTTTAAAAAATGAATTTATTAATGTAATTCACCATAGTAAGATTAGTGGAGGGGGAAATGCTATCATCATCACAATATAGAAACAAGATGAAATTTAACAGTCAAGATGAATACTCTTAGCAAGAATAGAATAGAATGGAGCAACTATACTTTGATAAAGTATCTACCCAAAAAAGGTACATTGGGATGGAGATTTAGCTCAAGTGGTAGAGTGCTTGCCTAGCAAGCACAAGGCCCTGAGTTCAATCCCCAGCACACACCCCTCCCCCAAAAAAGGTACATTAAACACCTTGGTGACATGCTTTTTTTTTTCCATTTCTGATCAGTGATAAGACAAGAATGTCCACTATCACCAGTTCTATTTCACACCATATTGGTGGATCTTTCCAGTGCCATAAAATGAGAAAGGAGAATAAAAGGTACAATGTTTAAAATGGTAGAAACAAAACTGCTCTCAAAGATATTTGTGTATGGTGAAAATATCTATCAATACACTTTTAGAATTATTAAAAGAAAATACAGAGGTTGGGGATTTAGCTCAGTGGCAGAACGCTTGCCTAGAAAGTGCAAGGCCCCAAGTTCCATCCCCAGTACCAGCCCTCCAAAAAATAAAATACATATTTTGACATCAAATACCTAGAAATAAACTAAACAAAAGTTATGCCAGTCTTCTTTGGAGAAAACTGTAAAACTTTATTGGGAGAACTCTGACAGTCAAGTTTCCAACATAAGAACAGCCTGCATGATTTTTTTCATCTTCTTTTAAAGTCTAGGTGGCCCTTCTCCTGTAATACGAACTTAACCATTGAGAACATTACTTAACTGTATTTAGTAACACTAAAGGCATAAAATGCTACTACAGTTTGAGTTTTATAAAATGGATTGAAACTAGAACCCTAAGGGTAGCCCTGTGGCTTAAATTCAGTTAGACCTCTCTATAGACTTTGAGGATAGACTTTCAGGCATATTAACAATATGCTATGATTCTCCTAAGAGTACATGTTAGCTATGTTGCTCAACACAGCAGTCTCTCCACTGGTACAAGGAAACAGACCGTTCAAGTTTAGAACGCAAGTAAACAGAGTAAAGGTTCTTTCAAGCAGAAAGTAAAATCTGTATATACTTTTAGTTAAAAAAAAGGAAAAACCTAAGAAATAAAAGTGTTTGAAAGTATAACTTAAAAGTTTTTATATTTGAAATCATATTTGGAATGCAAGAATATGTAAAATAGTATTCACACTTAGATTTGCTTAAGTAACGTGAGCAATAAGTAAACAGCCCAGTATCCCATTTGTTTCATATTTATTATGGAAAGGTGGAAAAATGATTTGGGAGCTAGTTTATCTCTTATGTGGCTGATTTAATTAGGATCACCATTTGTCCCTATTCTTATCAATACTGCTACTTTTAATTATGAATACTACCTCTTTACATGCTTAAGTGTTCCAGCTATTACACAGCCACATGAGTTTAAAGCCATTATTATTATGGTAACATCAAAATGTGAAGTAGATGGAAGGATGAGACAGGAAGATTTCAAGTTCAAGCCTAGCCTGGGCAACTTGGTGACTTGACAAGACCCTGTCTCAAAAAGGGCTGTGGATGTAGCCTAATGCAATGGCCCTAGGTTCAATCCCCAATACCTCAAAAAAAAAAAAAAGAAAGAAAGAAAATTCGAAGAGATATAGTCTTTCAAGAGTCTGACCAGAAGAAAGGGGGAGGGGATAAGAAAAGAAAAAGGCAAGACTAGAAAGGCAAATACATGGGGTTGAGACAAGCACAAGACCCCGAGTTCGAACCCCAGCACCAAAAGAAAGAAAGAAAGAAAGAAGGAAAGAAAGAAAGAAAGAAAGAAAGAAGGAAAGAAAGAAAGAAAGAAAGAAAGAAAGAAAGAAAGAAAGATGAAAGAAAGAAAAAGAAAGAAAAAGAAAGAAAGAAAGAAAGAAAAAGAAAGCCAAATACATACATGGATATGTAATTATATATTCGGTATTTATCAGTGCCTTACTCATGTTATTGTGAATATCTGGGTCTTAGTGAATCTTCTTTTCAGGTATTTTCTAAAAGAGAGACCTATTAGTTGGACTGTTTTTCCCTTTCCTAGTAATTCATACTCATTTTATTATGAAATTTTTCCTTTTTCATTAGGTTTATTTTGGTGCTTTTTAAAAATATTTTGTTAAATTTAATGTAATTTATCATCTTTTTTCTTTTTTCATAATTTTCCTGAGTACATTTTACCTACATTCACTAGGCTCCTGGAAGAAGTCTAAAAACTTATCTTTTAACATAGTCAATCGGAATAGTTTAGCAGCATAGAGGAAAACATTTAGAAGACTAATGCAAGGTACTTTGTACCCTAAAAATCAAATGCTTCGTTTAAATCCAGAAGCTCTTATAATTAATGGTCAACAATTTGGAAAATGCGTAAACCACATTTGATTGCTTAGGAAGTCCCATGTCACCGTCTTTGAACTTCAAATCTTATCAACTGTTATCTGAAGGCAGAAATCTATAATATGTAACATGACTAGAGGTGAATCTATCAAATAACGTATACAGTCTTATAGTCTTACTATAAACAGTAGCTCATGAAGATTGACAGTGGGGCAGAGTGTTTAGCATAGGCATTTGGGGGTTTTGGGGTTTTTTTTTTTTCAAACAGGGTCTTGCTATGTAGCCCAGGCTGGCCTCAAACTCACGGCAATCCTCCTGCCTCAACCTCCCAAGTGCTAGGATCATAGGTGTGCACCACCACCCCCGCCCAGTATAGACATTTTAGTAGAACCCACCTTGAGCATCACCAACCCACATGCACTCTCCCTATGTCATCTGTCACCAAAAGTAGAAATTAGTTGGTCTGTTGACATTTTATTATTCTGACTCTCCAGGCTTCAATGGAGGAAGTATTTTGTGGGGGCAGGGTGCTGGGGACCGAACTCAGAGCCCTGAGCTTGTTAAGCTAGTACTCTACCACTGAGCTAAATCCCCAACCCCTGGAGAAGGATTTTAAATGCAATTATTCTTTAAGAGCCAGAGAATTCAGAATTTGATACAATCTAAGAACAGGTATTCAGATCTCTGTACAGAAAAACAAGCATCAAAAAAAAAAAGAAAAACAAACATCAAAGTGTTTGCTCATTTGCTCAGCAGCAAAGAAAATCTCAATTCAGATGGTATAATTCGACATAGGCCACAGTCTAGTGATTTGTGATAAATAAATCATGCAAACCAAATGTTCCTATATTCTATGTTTTAGCCAACAGAACTGGAGTACAATCAGAACTAAAAATGATTTTTAGGAGTTGGGGATTTAGCTCAAATGATAGAGCGCTTGCCTCGTAAGCACAAGGCCCTGAGTTCAGTCCCTAGCATCACCTCCCCAAAAAAAAAAGATTTTTAAATATCTCGTTTGAACCATTTTTATAAGAGCAAAGATGGGTTTAGGAGTTAAAGGATTGATCCAGAATATCACAAGTTATGTAAGAGCTGGATTTAGAACACGCTTCCTTACTTCAGCATGTTTCACAAACTCATGTATTACACATGTATTATGTATTTGTTAAAAGGAGACTAAGTATCTGGAAATTATTAGTTATATAAGAACTTACACTCAAAAGTAAGAAAATGCTTTCGTATTTAGAATTCAATATGGCTTTGATCTAGTTTTTATCTCTAAATGTGTGAATCAGGTATTTGGGGTGTGAACTACATTTCAAATAACATTTAAATAAGAATTCAGTAATTAAAGTAGTAATGTTACCTCCATATTAGCAAAAATGTACTACTGTGGAAAATGGACACCCTATGAATTTGTTATGTTTAATGAGTAACCTACCTGACTCTGGCAATCTAATATAGTCTAATCTCGGATGTCTCCCCTTGACATCTGGACCATCTCCCCTCTCATGCCCAGTCTTGGGCCATTCCTCTTCAAAATCTGCCTCTGGTTCAGGCCCTTATTAATAAAAAGGTTGTCAATTTAAATAGTAAAAATATTAGTAAGTAAATGATAAATATTTACCTCTCTCAGTGTCATGGAATAAAACCTGTAAGCTGGTGTGATAATAAATGTGATACATAAAAATCCCAGAGTGTCAGGAGTGGTGGTACACACCCAGACTACCAACACTCTGGGAGGCTGAGGCAGAAGGATTGCAAGTTCAAGCCCATCCTGGGCAACCAAGTGATTAAGTGAAACCCAAAGTAGAAATATAGAGCTGGGGCTATAACTCATTGCAAAGGTGCTGAATTCAATCCCCAGTACTGGAGGGGGTGGAAACCAAACACATTATTCAGGAGCCTACTAACAGAAAACAGGAAAGCAGAAATTTCCAAATATTACCCTCTTCCTTTCCCAAGACTGTTCTCAGACAACTTTCCTGGTCTGTGTACTCAGTTATTGTACTTGTGATTATTCTTATCAGATTAATTTAGTTATTTGAGTTTCTCTGACTCAAGGCTGAAATCCTGTCTCTTATTAGTAGTCTTAAACCACTAACACCCAGCATGTTACATGGCATAAGTAGTCACCAGGAAATGTTGAGTGAGGAAAAAAAAGTCCTAAAAATACATGAAAAAGCCCCAACCGATGAATATTCTGTGATTTTTAAAAATGTCAAGTATCATGAATGACAAAGAAAAATTAAGAACTCTTCTAAATTATAAATTAAATAGACATAGCAACTAAATGTCCTGTATATCCTAAACTGGCCTCTGACTTAGAAAGTCTACAAAAAATTGAGACAATGGGGCAAATGTATATACTGTGTATTAAATGACTGCATTTTCTCAATGGTAGCTTCCAGATTTTGATCACTGTACAGTAGTTACCTAAGAAAATAACTTTTTCTTCTTAGGATATGCAACACGGAAGCATTCAAGAGAAAGTCATAATACCTAAAATTTTAACTCGCCATCAAAAATAAACACAGGATCAATAAATGTGTGTATATAGGAGGGGGAAGATGATATGAAACCAATGTGGCAAAAACTATTAAACACTTTTTAAATCTAGGTTAAAAATGTGAGCTAATTGCACTACTGTTCTTGTAACTTTTCTGTAAATTTTGTTTTTGAAAATTATCAGTCATTAGGAATGAATTCACACATTTGCTTTCCTATTTACTGTTATTTTAAATGACAATATAAGGATAAACCACAAGACATGTATAATTTCTATTTTAACCATAGTGTATTAAAAGCAGTATACACCAACTACCTAAGAAACCTGAAGTCTACACCATGGATAGAATTTCAAATACAATTAAAATAGTATTTTATAGTCATAACATCTACACCCTGTTGGAGGAAACAAAACTTGCTTTGTTAAAATAAACTACATGGGGTTGGGGATTTAGCTCAGTGGCAGAGCACTTGCCTTGCAAGCACAAGACCCTGAGTTTGATCCCCAGCACACAAATAAATAAATAAATAAAATTACAGTGGTACCTCCATTCACAAATATTTTGTTTGCGAACAACTTGGTTTGCAAACAAAGTTTAGCAAATGTTGTTTTTGTTTGCAAGCTCTACATCAGATAACAAACAACCACAGCCATCTTTCCCACACAAACACAAATGTGGTCATCTTTTCCAAAATCATGCAACAAATTAAGTTCGTGAGCTGAGGTACCACTGTACAGATTAGGGCCCAAAGGTCTGAAATGTAACTTTCCATAAGTGAATCCCATATAGTACAAAGTACCAAAAGTAACAGTAAAATTATCTACAAAACAAAAAATACTATCTTTATGCTGAAGGGAATGGGTAGGAACACATTAATGGACATTGCTATCAATTGTATCATAGAATCAGTAAATCACTAGAATAGTCTATGATCTGGATTATATAAATGTTTTGTTTCAAAACACTTTATTTAGGAGAAATAATTTGTCTCATGTTAATCGCAGGATAATTTTTTTTTATTCTTCTAACTCTAAAAAATTTTCACCTCCTCTTACAAAGCCACCTTTTAAAAAAATCATACTAAGCAGGTACAGTGGCATTCCAGTACCTGGAATTCCAGCTACTTGAGAGGATTACAAGTTTGAGGCATACCTGGGCAACTTAGCATGATCCTACCTCAAAGTAAAAAATAAAAAGGGCTATGGATGTAACCCAGTGCAAAGGCCCTGGGTTCAATCCCCAGTACCCAAAAACAACAACAAAAAAAAAAACTAAACCAGATACTGTATGCATGAAAATTCAGTATCCTGAATCATCCAACTTTTATCAAACTTATCATATAAAAAATAACCAAAGGAAATAGCACCCATCATCCACTAACTCACGTCTGGAGTTGCTCTTTCTCCATTAAAGAGAGTCTGTTCTTGGGCCATTACTGAGTCACCTTACTGTGCAGACAACTGAGTTTCAAGCATTTAAACAAAACCATTCATCTTTTTTGTTTTTATAATAATATGGATAGAAGGGCACAAACCTTGGAACAATATACACATTTTATATTCATCAGTGTTCAAGCACAATCCCTAGGCCTCAATTCTCTCAATTAGAAAATGGAAAAATTTTATCAAAGTGAAGGATTCTTGTAAGCTAAGCCACAAACTACACCCCATTCACTGTTCCAGCCAATTTTCAGGCACCGTTTCTAATGTTTTCTTTCTCCTTTTCTGGTATATCATAAGCATGAGACACATATGCACATACATGAGGCACACATGCACACACACAAACACAGAAACTAAGCATTTTTCTTCTACTTCACCTTCAGCTGCAGGTACTCTATCTTCTCTCTCCTGACCAAGTACAGCATCCTGAATTTCAGCGGGTGGTTCCCTCCTGTCGAGGTTGTTCATTACCAGACTGCTGGTCCTAGCATGTGTGTGTATGTGTACACAAAAAGTTTATTAATATATAACAATAATACAAATCTACAAAGTACATATATACTTCTGATCATAAACAAGTATAAAAGACATTTTTCCAACACTACTCTATATACTTACTCTTAATAAAGTTTCTCTTCCCAAAGAGTGGTTTATTAAAGACTTTGGAAGCTATTTTAATCTATGCTGGAATGGATGTATGCAGTGCTAATCAACAACCATGAGAAAGAAGTCATAAGCAAACTCTGGGGAAAATTAAGACCGTCAATTCGGCAAAACCAGAGCACATGAATCAATGTTCCTCAAATAAGATTCCAGTATTTGTATTATCGTGGAAAACTTTATTGTATCTCTACAGTTTAAAAACACTATCGTAAATTTTTAATAGAAAACATAAAACATTAAAGCACTCACAACCACAGGCTCAAGAGGGTGAATAGGTTCATCATCTCTTTGTCCTCTAGATTCAGATGTCAATCTTACTTGCTCACTCATATTTCACACTGAAAGCAGAATAAAGTGATTAGAAAAACCCACAGAAGAGGATAACGAGGGGCTCATATTGCATACAGCTCAGTAATAGAGTACTCGCCTAGCATGCATGAAGCCCTAGGTTGATTCCCCAGAACCACCAAAAAAAAAAAAAAAAACACAGAGAGAACTATATTTGACCACATCTATGACCAAATAGTGACATGTAATTGTTTTAAATGCCAAACATATTTCCAGAATACAGTAAGTCTTGGAGTAACCTTAACTATGCCTGCTTTTCAACCAGATCTCACATCCTGAAAAGGCAACTGTTTATGTCATAACCAAGTTGGCAGAGAAATGGTCTTAAAATGTTTTAACACACACAGCAAAAGACAAGGTTTTGTTGTACTAGATTCCCCATCATGGAACTAACTTAGGACCCATCGTGGACACACTCAGGAAAACACCACTAGAGAATTAAAACTCAAGTGACTACTGCTTATGTCACACTCCCACTAACTAGGTCTATTTACCCCCTAAAATACAGTTTCATGATAATGCAGGCCTTCCTCGTCCTTTCTCCTGCTGTCTAAATCCATTTTGGTACCATCCCTGGCAGAGATGAGAAGCTGCAATACAGAGCAATGGGCAGCCCCCAACCAGACCCTCTACAAATCCCGGGGATGCAGTCACAACTCCACAGGGCCCCAGTTTCCAGGCTCTTTCCTCACTGCGTATACCAACCCCCTGTCCCGGTCCCCACCTAGGACGTCTGTCCCAAGTGCTCCTAGAGCAGATACCTCCGACTGCACGCCCAACAATGACCATGTCTTCACCTGAATCCCCTCCACAGCCCACCTTCTTCGCCTATCCTGGACCCGCCAAAATGACAAGGCCCAGGGTCGTCGACCTCGAGGCCTTCCCAACTCCAAAGCCCTGCAAGCTCCTCCTCACACTCTTTCGCACCTATGCTTCTGGGAGGACAGATCTGGGAACCACCAGCTACATCCCAGCAGGTGAGAAACAGTCAAGACCAAAGGAAGGTAACTACCTAGCTCAGTGCTCACCCCAAAGTGCACGCTGCTCACCCAAAAAGCGCACAGTGGGCATGTGCACTTAGTCCCACAGCCACCTCAGGGCTGTGGCTCTATTCCGCCCCACCCCATAAGACCCTAGAATCTGTCCTCTAGCTGTTTTAGGCACCTTTTAAACTCAGATACCTCCAATCACACTACCTCTGTTCGTTGTACCAGCCCACCAGACCGTAAAGCACATGGTGGCTATGCTGCCTGTGAGGAAAAAGTTGACGACTTAAAGGCCCTTCCTCCTCCAAAGACTCAGACTACTCTGCCTGAAACTGGCTAGCTCCTCCTCACACTTAACTTTTGGTAGAAGTGATCTACTTGCCTCAGTCCTGGCAAGTAAAAACCAGTCAAGACAAAGGCATGCGATCCACACCACCCCGCACTCACCACGCAGTACTCTCTGGCTGATGGGAGGCACACACCGGGCATGTGCACTGAGGGCCACCCACAACCCCCCCACAACTGCCCGCGAGCTGCAGCTCCCTACCCCACCCCTACTCGGGATCCCCGTAGGGACCCAAGAATCTGTCCTCTGTAGGCTGCTTCAGGCCCCTGTGGGATTCAGATACCTCCAACCACACCACCTCCCCTCTCTGGGCCACGGTCTTCCTTCACAATGACCCGCCAGACTACAGGGCCCATGGTGGTTCAGCCTGTGAGGGGGGAAAAAAAAAAAAAGAATGACGACCTCGAAGATCTTCCTACTCCAAGGCCCCAGACATTGCTGCCCGACCCACCCAAGTCCTCTAGCTCCCCCTCACACACTTAAAATTTCTGGTAGGACTAATTTGCCTACCTATCGCCTATGTCTCCGCAGGTGAAAACAAGGCAAGACGCAGGAACACCACCTGCACACAAACTGCTCCCCAAAGACCATGCAGTGCGCATTGGCCAATGGGCTGTGCACGGTGGGCATGCACACTGAGGCTTGTGCCTGCCCGTGAGCCGCAGCTCCCTACCCAATGCCCACACTGAGGTCCCCGCTGAAGACCCTGGAGTTTGCCCTCTCAACGATTTCATATGCCTCTTGGACTCAGCTATCTCAAATAGTGCCCCTCCTCAAAACTTGCCCCATATTCAAATGATCCTCTGCCCCTCCATGGCCCACTTTCCTCCCTTGCCCCAGTCCCACCCCAAGGACAAGGGCTATGGTGGCTGCCTGTGATCAGTTGACTTCCTGCCAAATAGGAATAGCAACATATTGCACAGAATTTACACAATACCGATAGTCTTGTAACCTAATATTCAAAATGTTCAGCCTATAATTCAAAATTATTCAGAATATGAACAATCAGGAAGATGGGACTGTTCAAATTCTAAAAGATAACAAACGCGAAAGCAAAGACCAAACTGTTGGGATTATCTGACAGGTTTTTGTTTTGTTTTGTTTTGGTTTGGTTTTGGTTTTTTGAGACGAGGTCTCACCATGTAGTCCAGGCTGACCTCAAACTCACTATGTAGCCCAGACTGGCCTCGAACTCGTGGTGATCCTCCTGCCTCAGCCTCCCAAGTGCTGGGAGTACAGGAGTGCACCACCACAACCAGCTGCTCTGACAGTTTTTAAACTGCTATATTAGACCAGGCATGGTGGCACATGCCTTTTAATCCCAGCACTTTCATAGGTTGAGGCAGAAAGATCGCAAATTCGAGCCTGGGCAATATAGCGACTTAGTGAGACTCTGCCTCAAAAATAAATAAATAAATAAATATAAATAAAAATAAAAAAATGGGTGGGGTTGTAGTTCAGTACAAAGGCCCTGGTTCAAGCCTATATTTTTTTAAATATAAAAAATGTTTCAACAAGCAATCATGAAAATTTGAAACAAATGTAGAAATAGGAAGTCTTGGCACAAACCAGATACACTTGGACTAACGATGTAGCTCAGGGGCAGAGCACTTGCCTAGTATGGGTGAGGACCTGGTTTCAATCCTCAGCACCCCCCAAAAAAAAAAGAGATAATCGTTTTTAAAAAGAAACCAATGGAAATTTTAAAAGTGAAAAAGACAATAACCAAATTAAAATCCCACTGGATGGGTTCAATAGTAGAATGGTCTCTGGCTTGTCATAAATCAGATTGAGATAAAGTCCTTTCATAACTATTTTCTTCAGAGTTTTTTTTTGTTTTGTTTTGCTTTGCTTTTGCTTTTGGTCTTTTGAGACAGGGTTTTGCTATGTCGTTCAGGCTGGACTTGAACTCATTATGCAGCCCAGGCTGGCCTCGAACTTGTGGGAATCCTCCTGTCTCAACCTTCCGAGTGCTGGGATTACCGGCGTGCACCACAACACCCAGCTGGCACAGTTATTTTAGAAGACAATGTATTGGGTTCTTCCTATAATAAACATGCTCTTACCATAACATCCTGCAATCAACGTCTTCATGTTTATCCAAAGCATGTGAAAACATATCCACACAGAAACCTGCACACATATGTGTACTGCAACTTTATTCATAATGGCCAAAACTTGGAAGTAATGAAGATATCCTTCAGTAAGTTAAAGGATAAACTCTGGTATGTTCAAATGATGGAATTATTGTTTGGCACTAAAAAAGAAAATGACATATTAAGCCACGAATAGACATGGAGGAAATGCAAATGTATATTGTGAGTGAAAGAAGACAGTGGAAAAGGCTACACTTTATGGTTCTAACTGTATGATATTCTGGAAGGACAACACCATGGAGACAGTAAAAAGATCAGTGGTTAGCCAGGCATGGTGATGCACACCTATAATCCTAAGACTCTGTGAGGGTGACACAGAAGGACCACAAGCTTGACCCCAGCACAGACAACTTAGTGGCTTAGTGAGACCCTGCCTCAAAACAAAAAAATAAAGAAAGGTCTGGGAATATAGCTTAGTATGAAGACCCTGAGTTCAATCCCCAGTACTGTATAGAAAAAGGTCCACAGAAAATACAACACCAAAGTGAACCCTAAAGCAATCTATGGGCTTTGAGTGACACTGATGTGTGAAGATAGGTGCATCAGTTGCAGCCAAAGTACCATTCTGATATGAGATGTTGATCATGGCAAGGTAGTGTATGTGAGAGGAAGCAGTTTATGGGAAATCTCTGCACTTTCTGCTCAACTTTGCTGTGAACCTCAAATAGCTCTAAAAAGTAAAGTCTTCTTCAAAAAGGAGTTGCCAGGCCCAGATGTTTTCACTGACAAATTGTGCTAAAACTTTAAGAAGAAATAATACCAATTCTACATGAACTCCTAAAAAAATAGAAGAGAGGGACACTTCTCAAATCATTTTATGAAATTAGCATTTATTACCCTAATACTACAAACAAAAAAAGAGACAGTACAGGTAACGAAAACTATGGCCCATTTTCCCTCATGAGTGTAGATGCAAAAAAACCCAAAACCCCAATAAAAAGTAACAAATCAAATCCAAAAATATACAAAATAAATAATACATATGACAAATTAAACTTCGCCTGAGAATGCAAAACTGGCTCAACAGTCAAAATTCAACAAATCCAATTCACCATATTGACATACAGGACTAAAAAAGGAGGGAGGTGAGTGGGGAGGGGAAGAAGAATCGAAAAGAATCGAGATATATTATATACATGTACCTACTCCCTAAGATCAATTTAAATTTCATGTACTGTAAACATGTACTAGTAAAATAAAATTTTAAAAAATCAGGCAATACAGAAAAACATCTGACAAAATTCAACCTCAATTTATGATTTAAAAATACACTCAAGGAAACCAGGACTAAAAAGCATAAAATCTCTCTTAACCTGATATAAAACATCTACAAAGGAATCCCTACACTTGAGTCAGGCACGGTGGCACATGCCTGTAATCCCAGCACTAAAGAGGCCTGGACCATATAGCGAGTTCAAGGCCAACCTGGACTACATAATGACACCCTGTCTCAAAACACCGAAGAAAAAGAAAAAAATCCCTAAACATTAGAAGATGCTTAATTAAAAAAAAAATGCTTTCTTCTTAAAATGAATAATGAAGCAAGAATGTCCACTCCCCCTCCTGCCAGTCAACATTGTGTTGGAAGTCATAGTCAGTTTAATAAGACAAGAAAATTAGATAGAGGACTTACAGATTGGAAAGGAAGAAATGATACAGCCCCAATTCATAGAAGACACAATTGTCTACATAGAAAATCCCATGGAATCTGCATATTTTTTAAAACCCTGGAACTAAAACATGAGTTTAGCACCATTGCGGGATACAAACTCAACATACAAAAATTACATGTGCTTTGTTTGGGTGTTTGGCAGTACTGGTGATTGAACCCAGAGCCTCTGCACTGTGCAGCATCCTCAGCCCCTTTTATTTTTTATTTTGGCAGGTCTCATGGACAGCATCTCACTATGTTGCTGATTTGTCCAGGCTGGGCCCAAATTTGTGATCCCCCTGCCTTAGCCTCCCAGTATGTGTCATCACACCCAGTCAAGCATATTTCTACATAATAACAATGAACAACTGGAACAAAAACTTTAAATACATCCACAAACTACTATCTACATACAGCACTTCAAAAAAATCTAACAGAACATGTGCTGGATCTGTGTGCTGAAAGGTAGGAAAAGCTGATGAAAGAAATTTTAAAAGATCTGGGAGGGTGTGTGCCTATAATCCCAGGACTCTAGGAAGTTAAGCCATGAGGATTACAAGTTTGAGCCCAGCATGGGCAACTTGGTGATTTAAAATATAAAAAAGGCCTGCGGACATAGCCCCAGTGTGAAGGCCTTGGGTTTAATCCCTGATACTGAAAAAAAAAAAAGGAAATTTTAAAAACACCGAAATAAATAGAGAGATAACAACTACTGTGTTCAGGAACTGACAGACTCAATATAGTAAGGATGCTAATTGGCCCCAAACTGATCTATCTATAGATTTAATGTAATTCCAAGGTTTTTTTAATAGATAAAACTAATTGATTCTAAAATATATGGTGAAAGACAGAGAAACTAGAATAGCCAAAATAATTTTGAAAAGAATGAACAAAACTGGAGGACTAACACATTTTAAAAATTAGGCTTGCTGGTTGTGGTGTGCATGCCTGTAATCCCAGCATTCAGGAGGCTGAGGCAGGAGGATTGACATGAGTTCGAGGCCAGCCTGGGCTACATAGTGAGTTAAAGGCCAACTTGAACTACATAGCAAGACCCTGCCTCAAAAAAAAAAAGAAAAAAGAAAAAAACAGGTTTTATTATTCCATCTACATGACTTTATTGAAATGACAAAAGTGTAATGAGGAAGTGATTCAGGGGGATTAGGGCAAGAAGAGAGAGCAAGTACATGGAGCAACATGATAGAGGTTGTTTTTAAGGGTGATGGAACATTTCTGCACTCTCGTTGTGGTAGTAGTTTCATGAATCTATACATGTGTGTTATAACTTTTATCTAGATGTCCCCCCAAAGCCTCATACACTCATAGGTGGGGCTTTTCAGAGGTGGCTGGATCTACAGTGTGATGCTGAGATTAAGGGTGCAATGCTGGGGTCAAGGGTGGCCCACCCTGGCTATGAGTGGGCAACCTGGATGAAATACAAGGGACAGAAAGAAGGCCTGATGCTGCTACTTTACTGCTTTGCTGTCTTCTGCCTGCCCTGCTTTGCCATTAACTGTTTCTCCTCTGCGATGCCCTCTACCATGCCACCCTGCCTTGCAGCCAGCTGACTATGGACTGAAATCTGTACAAACTGTGAGCCAAAATAAACCTTTCCTCCTATAACTTTGGGTGTTAGGTATTTTTGTCTCAGCAATGAGAAAAGTAACTAAGTGTGTTAAACTTCCTAGATCTCCTCAAAATCAATTCTACTGTAAAATCATTTTTAAATATACTTTTAAATGTTGCAAATCGGCTGGGGATTTAGCTCAGTGATTAGAGTGCTTGCCTTGCAAGCACAAGGCCCTGAGTTCAATCCCCAGCACCAAAAAAAAAAAAAAAAAAATGTTGCAAATCAAGCAAGGAAGACTCTTGTTTTCTTTAAAACTATTTTGACACAGGTGAATATATACCTAAATACTAATTTTATTTACTTTTGAGACATTTATAATGGGAGTCCTATGGCATAACATCATTTTATATGACTTCTTTCACTTAACATCATTTCTGTGTGCTTTAGTTCATTCCATCTCATAGCTGTGTAGTATTCTGGGATGTCAATATAGCACAATTTACTTATACATTTCCTGTTGATGTATTATCAGATTGCTTCCAGTTTTTTGCTATTAAAAATAGTTTTAGTACATAAACATTACTATATTTCACCTAGGAGAACATCTATGGGCAAGAATGTTACCTTCAATTAAAGATGGTAAGAAAGTAAATCAAACCCTACCCAGTCATCCATTAGGAAAATGGCTATAGTAAATAATGTCATGACATCAGAATCCTCTCAGAGTCTATGAGCCACTGGATAAATGACTCAGGTGTTAATCCGGTGGCTATTGTGGTGATGGCTCATGGTTCTAATGACAGCAGGTGGGTCACAGTAACTGGAGGGACAGTGAGCCCATTTGGGGATCCTTATGGGCAGAGATAAGGACCAACAAGGAGTCCATGACACTAACAGCTGGCCACCCCAGAACATTACAGACATGGCTTCATCTGCTCCATGCTTCTGGTAATGGCCTCAGAGCTTTCCCTGAGCACCTCCAGGAAGACAGTCCTGACCATGCCTGAGATGGCTGGTGCCAGTCCTTCTCCACTAACTGTGACCCTCTCTTCTTCCTCTTGGGCCACATTTGCTTTCTCATGACTTCAGATCCCTTCCACTCATGAGCATCCCCTGCATCCTGGGAATGTGGTTCTGCCCATTGTGCAGGGGAAGAGACGGAGGCCCATAAAGGGCAGGAGCTAGGCCTGCAGCATCACAGCAGGCCAGTGGTAGGTAATGGGTAGGCCACTCCTCACCCGCAGTTGTGCATCCCCTTCAGCACATGAACACTAGTCAGCCTCCCCTTCTGAGGGACTTTCTTGGCCTGTGCCTCTCAGTGCACCAGGCTTGGGGCACCTACTCACCCCAGGGCATTTAGAGATTCTAGACTCAGCATTCAGGCCCTGGGAGGGGACTGAGCAGAGGGCAGAGCTGGCAGCTGCCCAGAATGTAGTTGGAGGGCTTGGTGGCCTGTCCCTAAACCCCAGGCTATGTTGGAGCTGTCACCAGTACCTCCAGGATACAGGCTTGTGTCCTGAAGACTGGTCCAGCTGTAGCCTGACATGCCTGTGGTCCAGGCCGTTGAGCCAGTGCATCTTTGTAGCAGGGGTGGGGGAAAACCTGTAATACAAGTCCTAAATGAAAAAGAAAAGTTCTTAAATATACAAACCTCCTTTTAGTCATGGAAATGAGCTCCTGGTAGGAAGACTAACAGAAGGAGGAGGAAGGCCAACCTACCAAAGATCCTGAAGAGCCCCCACTGAAACCTGGTCCCAGCCACTGCCATTGTACACTGTCCCCAAACACAACCATCTACCAGCTCCAAGGTGGCTCTGCATTTTGTGTCTCCTTAGTAAAGAGCAACAGAGGCGAGGACTGACTGACAGATTGGACCGTGGATGAGACCAACACCCAGGGAGAGAACTTATCTTGGAGTGCGAGGGTTTTTTCTCCCCTTCCCCCACTCGTTTTTTTGAGACTGGATCTCGCTATGTACTTCAGACTGGCTTGAACTCACTATGTAGCCCAGGCTGACCTCGAACTCGAGGCGATCCTCCTGCCTAAGGCTCCTGAGTGCTGGGATTATAGGCATATGCCACCACACCTGGCTCTTTTTCCTGTTTTTTACTTTTCCCCTTTTAACTCGTTCTTCTTTCTTACGATCTTTCTTTTATTCCCTGTGTTTTGCTCTGTTTTTCTTCTTTCTTTCTCTTCTTAATTCTCTTCTGTGATTGTTTTCTAGTACTACAAATATCCTTTCAGTCCTCAATAGGATTCAGTATCTCATTTCTCTCTCCTTCTCATCTTCCAATGATAAATTTTTTAAATTTTATTTTTTCATATACTGGTTCCCCACCCTCTCTACATTTCTTAGTATAACTATAAAGCTTTATGAATCTTTAGATAACTAGTTAATTCTATGCTATTATCGTTGAATACTATTCTATTCTTAGTGGAGATAAAGTTATTCCATTTAGTAGATATTTATTGTAGGTCAGTATTTGGTTTGTCTTAGTGTTTATATTATAATTATACATATCTTTTCTATGGTTAGGGTGGTACATTATTGGTTCTTAGTGTATGTCAATGTCAAGTTTTTGATGCTATTATTATTGTTGATTTTATTACTATAGCCAAGGTGACATGGTTATTGCTAATAATTGGTTCTCTCTAGATGCCAATGTCTGGATTGCTTTTGTGTTGTTAACAATACTGTGGCATATTCCTGGGAAACTGGGTGCTGGGTCAAATATGCTGCAACCTCTTCCCCCAATAAGTGAAGGTGGTTGGCTCAT
>PVJO010020726.1:17580-31499 GCA_004026905.1 Hystrix cristata
AAAAAAAAAAAAAAAAAGAAAATGAACTAGATGACAGGGCTATTGTTGGTGACCAGTTGGTGAGAAATACCTTAAAAACAAGAGAATATGAAAAATGGATCCAACAGCTGCTAGATCATGCGAATAAGACTAATCTAAGATGAATTAGAATTAGTGAAAAATCGTGCTCGTTTCGGCAGCACATATACTAAAATTGGAACGATACAGAGAGGATTAGCACGCCCCCTGTGCAAGGATGACATGCAAATTTGTGAAGTGTTCCATATTTTTTTAGAACTCCAATTACCCATAACCAAAATAAATCCACACCAAGACATATCATAATCAAGATTCCAGAAATTCAGCAAAAGAACAGAATACTGAAAATTATTGGAGAAAAAAAAACAAATCACCTATAAAGGTAAACCCATCATAATTGCAGCAGATTTCTCTACACAAACCCTTAAATCAAGGAGAGCCTGGAGCAAAGTATTCCAAGCCTTAAAAGAAAACAATCTCCAACCCAGATTGATGTACCTGGCCAAACTATCTTTCAAATTCAACAATGAAGTAAGATACTTCCATGACAAAGGACAACTGAAGAAATTTATGACCTCCAAATCACCTCTACAAAATATCTTGAAGGAGATCCTGGAAAAGGAAAGAGTTAACTATAGTTACAAGGACACTAATAAAAACCCACCAGGTAAGACAAACAGTTGAACTGAGGTGGAACACAGAACCAACAACAGAAAAGATATATGGCAAAGACGAGTCAACTCATAACAGCTGTAACCATCAATGTAAATGGGCTCAACTTACCTATCAAAAGAAACAGGCTAGCAGAATGGATCAAGAAAGAAGATCCAGCAATATGCTGCATACAAGAGACACATCTAACCCAAAAAGAAATACATAGATTGAAAATCAAAGGATGGAAAACAGTATTTCATGCAACAGGAATCCACAAAAAAGCAGGGGTAGCTATCCTAATCTCAGACAAAGTGAACTTCAAATCAAGACTAATCAAGAGGGACAAAGATGGCCATTACATACTTCTGAAGGGAAAACTCCAAGAGGAAGAAATAACAATCATTAATATTTATGCACCAAATATTGGTGCACCTAAATTCATAAAACTAATATTAAGGGACATGAAAGATCAAATAAACACTAACACAATTATAATGGGAGACTTCAACACCCCACTGTCACAAAGAGACAGATCAACTAGACAGAAAATTAACAAAGAAATATCAGAACTGAATCATCTCTGTGAACAAATGGACTTAGCAGATGTCTACAGAGTGTTCCACCCTACAACAGCAGAATACACATTCTTCTCAGCTGCACATGGGTCGTTTTCCAAAATAGACCACATACTAGCTCATAAAGGATACTTAAGTAAATGTAAGGGAATTGAAATTATCCCATGCATACTATCGGACCATAGTGCAATGAAACTAGAATTCAATGGCAACAAAAACCAAAAAAAAAAAAAAACAAAAACAAAAAAACATAAATACATGGAAACTAAGTAATATCCTTCTGAATAACAGCTGGGTCACAGAAGAAATTAAAGAAGAAATTAAGCAATTTATACAGTTAAATGAGAATGACAATACAACATACCGGAACCTATGGGATACAATGAAAACAGTGCTACGGAGGAAGTTTATCGCATTGAACTCCCACATTAAGAAGACAGAAAGAGAGCAAATAAACAACTTAATGCTGAACCTCAAACAACTAGAAAGAGAAGAACAAATCAAACCCAAAGCTCATACAAGAGGGAAATTATTAAGATCAGAGCTCAAATCAACGCAATTGAGACCAAATAAACAATACGAAGAATCAATGAATCAAAGAGTTGGTTCTTTGAAAGACTAAACAAAATAGACAAACCCCTAGCCAACCTGATCAAAAAAAGGAAAGAAAAGACCCAAATTCATGCAATAAAAAATGAAAAGGGTGAAGTCACTAATGACCCATCAGAAATCCAAAGGATCATCAACACCTACTTCAAGAACCTATACTCAAACAAAATGGAAAACATGGAAGAAATGGACAGATTCTTAGAAACATATGAATTACCAAAACTAAACCAAGAAGAAATACAAATACTTAATAAACCAATATCAGCCATTGAAATTGAAGAGGTAATTAAAAACCTACCAATAAAGAAAAGCCCAGGTCCTGATGACTTTACAGCCGAATTCTACAAGAAATTCAGAGATGATCTAATACCACTGTTCCTCAAACTCTTTAATGAAATTGAAAAGGAAGCAGTACTTCCAAAATCATTCTTGGAAGCAAGCATTACCTTGATACTAAAACCAGAAAAGGACCCAAATGAAAAAGAGAACTACAGGTCGATCTCCCTAATGAACATAGATGCAAAAATTCTCAACAAAATTCTGGCCAACAGAATACAATGAATTATCAAGAAGATTATACACTACGACCAAGTAGGATTCATTCCAGGGATGCAGGGAGGGTTCAACATATGCAAATCAATACATTTAATACACCATATCAACAGAGTCAAAGACAAAAACCACATGGTCATCTCAATAGATGCAGAAAAAGCATTTGACAAAATCCAACACCCATTCATGATAAAAAAAAAAATCTCTGCAGAAATTAGGAATTGATGGTCTATGACTCAAATTGATAAAAGTCATCTATGACAATCCAATGGCCAACATCACATTAAATGGTCAGAACCTAGATGCTTTCATACTAAAATCTGGAAGAAGACAAGGATGTCCCCTATCACCACTACTATTCAATATAGTTCTAGAAACATTAGCCAGAGCAATTAGACAAGAGAAAAGAAATAAAAGGAATAAAGATAGGAAAGGAAGAACTTAAACTATCATTATTTGCGGATGACATGATACTCTACATAGAAGACTCCAAAAAACTCCACCAAAAAACTTCTAGATTTAATAACTAAATTCAGTTGTGTTGCCGGATACAAAGTCAACACCCAAAAGTCAATAGCATTCTTATACACAAACAATAAACCCTCCAAAAAATAAATAACAGAAGATATACCTTTCACAATTGCACACAAAAAAATAAAATACTTAGGAATCTATCTAACAAAGGAAGTAAAAGATTTTTACATCGAAAACTACAGCAGTCTAAAAAAGGAAATTGAAAGGGATATCAAAAAATGGAAAGACATGCCATGTTCCTGGGGAGGAAGACCCAACATAGTGAAAATGGCTATACTTTCTAAACTACTATACAGATTTAATGCAATTCCAACCAAGATACCACTAACATACTTTAAAGAATTAGAAAGGACAATCATAAATTTCATCTGGAACCAGAAGAGACCAAGAATAGCAAAAACAATCCTAAGCTGCAGGGGAAAAGCAGGGGGCATCACAGTCCCCGACCTAAAACTATACTATAAAGCTACAGTGTTAAAAATAGCATGGTACTGGCACAAAGACAGACCTGAGGATCAATGGAATAGATTGGAAGATACAGAAACAACCTCAAACACATTCAAATACCTCATCTTCGACAAAGGAGCCAAACACCCTCACTGGAAGAAAGATAGCCTATTTAACAAATGGTGCTGGAAAAATTGGCTGGCCACATGCCAAAAACTAAAACTAGATCCAAGTCTCTCACCATGTACTAAACTGAGATCGCAGTGGGTCAAAGATCTAAACATTAAAACAGAAACACTAAATTTACTGGAGAATAGAAGAGGAAGAACCCTCAAAGACATAGGGGTAGGGAAAAAAATTTATGAACAGTTCCCAGACTGCATGGGAAACAATACAGAGAATCAGTGCTTGGGACCACATGCTATTAAAAAGCTTTTACACAGCAAAAGAAATCACCAATAGAGCAGAGTGAAAACCCATAGACTGGGAAAAAATATTTGCTAGCTATTCATCAGACAAAAGTCTAACATCTAGAATATACAAAGAACTCAAAAAAATTAAACCTCCCAAATTCAAAGACCCAATCCAAAAATGGGCAACTGAAATGAATAAACATTTCTCAGATGAAGAAATAAAAATGGCAAATAAGTATATGAAAAAATATTCAACATCACTAGTCATCCGAGAGATGCAAATCAAAACAATGTTAAGATTCCATCTCCAGAAAGAACCGCGTTTATGAAAAAATCAACCAGTAACAAATGCTGGAGGGGCTGTGGGGAAAAAGGAACCCTCCTCCATTGTTGGTGGGAATGTAGATTGGTCCAGCCACTGTGGAAATCAATATGGAGATTCCTCAAAAAACTACAACTAGAGGTTCCATTTGATCCAGCTATTCCCCTACTGAGGATCTTCCCAGAAGAATTAAAATCATCATACCACAGAGATATATGCACAACCATGTTTATAGCAACACAATTTGTAATAGCTAAGTCTTGGAAACAACCTAAATGCCCAACAACCAATGAATGGCTAAAGAAAATGTGGTTTTTCTACACAATAGAGTACTACATGGCCATAAAAAAGGATAAACTAGAGTCATTTGTATGTAAATGGGTGTTCCTTGAGAACATACTTTTAAGTGAAATAAATCAGACACTCATGAGTACACATCAAATTGTTTCTCTGATATGAAAAACCATAACTGTAAATAAGAATAAAGAGGTGTAATAGATATTATATAAAAGGAAGATAATATACAAAGGAGAGGAGCACTAGATAGAGAGGAGAAGGAAAAGCAGGAAATGAACAAAGGAAAGAAAGAGGAAAGGGAAATCATGGAGAAATGTGAATAAACCCTCTGTAAATAGGGAGGGAAGGAGGGAACAGAGGGGAGGGGTGGGGAAGAGGGGGGAGAACCAAGATGCATCATGTACAGGTACCAAAGAAACGTGATGAATGTAAGCATTATATGTACAATGTACCAATACATGCTCTTGGTTTAAAATAAAAAAAATTTAAAAAGAATTAGTGAAAAATCATAAGACAGCACAAATAAGCATGAAAAACCTTTTTACTGAAATAATAGTAGAAAATTTTCCAAATATGGGGAAAGAATTTAACATACAGATAGGTGATGCATATAGAACCCCAAATATAGCCACAATCAGAAAAGAACCTCTCCAAAAAACATTATAGTCAGAATCCCAGAAGTCCAAGACAAGAACAAAACCATAAAGCTGTTAGAGAAAAATAATGAATCACCCATAAAGGTAAATCCATTAGAATAACAGAGACTTCTTGACACAAATCTTGAAAGCCAGGAGGCATGGAATGAAATATTTCAGGCCCTCAAGGAAAACAACATCCAACCCAGACTGATATGTCCTATAAAATTACCTTTCAAAATTGATAGAGACATAAGATATTTCCGTGATAGAGAGCACTTAAAAAAAATGTATGACATCGAACCAGCACACAAAAAAATTCATGAGAATATCCCTAGAAAGAGATAATGAAGCTAGCAATGACAAAAGGGCTAATAGAATGAATACACCACATAGGGTGAGCAGTTAGAAGAAAAAGAGAGTCAGCAATAGGAAAATAATGTAATGACAGGAATAAATCAATGCCTTTCGATAATAACTCTTAATGTAAATGGTCACAATTCCCCAATCAAAAGACACAAATTGGCAGGATGGATCAAGAAAAAAAATCCAGCAGTATGTTGTATACAAGAAACACACTTAACCAAAAACAAAATTCGTAGACCAAAAATCAAAGGCGGAAAACAATAATCCATGCAATGGAAACCCAAAAACAACAGGAATAATGATCCTATTATCAGACAAAGTGGACTTCAAGCGAAAACTGATTAGAAGAGGCAAAAAAGGTCATGACATACTGGTTAAGGAAACAATACAACAGGTTAACAATTTTTAACATATATGTATCAAACAATGGTCCACCCAACTGAATAAAACAAGTACTACTAGAAATAAAAGATGAGCTAAACATAGACATAATTATACTTAGGGACCTCAATACTCCATTGGCACAAACAGACAGATCAACTAAACAAAAAATCAACAAAGAATTATCAGAGTTAAACAAAACCTTTACGCAAATGAACTTAATACATATCTACAGAATGCTCAACCTAACAAAAACAGAGTATGCATTTTTCTCAGCAGCATATGGAACTTTCTCTAAAATAAACCACATATTAGCCCATAAATCATGCCTCAGTAAATACAAAAGAATCGAAATTATGTCATGCATATTATCAGATCATAGTGTAGTGAAACTAGAAATCAATGGCAAAAGAAACCACAGAAATCACACACGTACATGGAAATTAAACAACACCCTCTTGAACAATCAATTTTTGTTGATTGAAGAAATCAATGAAGAAATAAGACAATTCCTAGAATTAAACAATAATGCCAGTAAAACATACCAGAACTTATGGGACATAATGAAAGCAGCCCTAGTAGGTAAGTTCATAGCTGTAAAAGCACATTAAAAAAAAAAAACAGAGCAAGCAAATAAATAACCTAATTATGTACCTCAAGTCCTAGAAAAACAAGAATAATACAAACACAAAGGTAGTACAGGAAAGAAATTATAAAGATCAGAGCAGAAATCAATGAAATTCAGACTGAAAAAATAAAACAATGAATCAAACAGCTTGTTCTTCAAAAGAATAAACAAAAGAGACAAACCATTAGACAACCTTACTTTAAAAAAGGGAAGTCCAAAATCAATGCAACTGTAAATGAAAAAGATGAAATCACAATGGACTCCAGACAAATTCAGAAGAGTATTAGCAACTATTTCACAAACCTGTATGCCAATAAATTGGAGAATTCAGAAGAAAAGGATAGATTTCTAAATGCATATGAACTACCAAAGCTGAAACAAGAAGACATAAAAACCCTGAATAACCCAGTAACAGGCAATGAAATTGAAGCAGTAATAAAAAAAAAAAAACCTACCAACTGAGGCTGGGGATTTAACTCAGTGGTTAGAGTGCTTGCCTTGCAAGCACAAGGCCATGAGTTCAAACCCCAGCACCAGGAAAAAAAAAAAAACCTACCAACTGAAAAAAGCCCAGGTCCAGATGGATTCACTATTGAATTCTACAGGAACTTCAGGGAAGATCTAACACCAGTGCTCCTCAAGCTCTTTCATGAAACCGAAAGGAAAGCAGTACTCCCAAAGTCATTCCTGGAAGCTGGCATTACTCTGATTCTAAAACCATTCAAGGATCAAACCAAAAAAGAGAACTATAGGCCAATCACTTTAATGAACATTGACGCAAAAATTCTCAACAAATACAGACAAACAAAACACCACAAATCATCAAAAAGATTATACATCATGAAGTAGGCTTCATCTCAGAGATCCAAGGATGGTTCAACATATGCAAATCAATAAATCTAATATGTCACATAAACAGAAGCAGGGACAAAATTCACATGATCATCTCAATAGAAACAGAAAAAGCCTTTGACAACATCTAACATCCTTTCATGATAAAAAAAAAATCAGGAAGAAAATAGGCATAGGGGCTAGGGATTTAGCTCAGTGGTTAGAATTCTTGCCTGGCAAGCACAAGGCCCTGAGTTCGATCCCCAGCACACCCCCCCCAAAAAATAGGCATCGAAGACTTTATCTCAATCTAATAAAAGCCATTTATGACTACTGCTGACATCATATTAAATGGGGAAAAACTGAAAACTTTCCCTCTAAAATCAGGAACAAGGCAAAGATGTTCCTATAACCACTGCTATTCAACATAGTATTTGAAACATTAGCAAGAGAAATCAGGCAACAAAAAGAAATAAAAGGGACATGTATAAGAAAGGAAGAAGTCAAATTATCATTATTTGCAGACAACATGATACTCTACATAGAAGACCCAAAAAAATCGAACAAAAGACTCCTAGAAGTAATAACCAAATTCAGCAATGTAGCAGGACACAAAATCAACACACAAAAATCAATAGCATTCTGTGCCCCAATAATGAACTGAGAAAGAAAATAGGAAAAACTATCATTCACAATAGCACCAAGATAAAGTAAATACTTAGGAATTAACCTAACCAAGGAAGTGAAAGAACTCTACAATGAAAACTAAAGTACCCTGAAAAAGAAGATTGAAAAGGACATCAAAAAATGGAAAGATAGCCCCTGTTCCTGGACAGGCAGAACTAATATAGTGAAAATGACCATAATTCCAAAACCAATATACAGATTTAATGCAACCTCGATCAAAATACCAATAGCATTCCTCACAGAACTAGAGAAAAGAATCCTAAAATTTATGTGGAACCAGAAGATACTGAGACTAGCAAAAGCAATCCCGAGTAACAACAGAAAAGCAAAAAGAATCACAACCTCAGACTTGAAGTTATATTACAAAGCTATGGTGATATAAACAGCATGGTGCCGGCACAAAAGAAAAGACTTGGATCAATGGAACAGAATAGAGGATGCAGAAAGAACCCCAGGCACGTTCAGCTATCTGATCTTTGACAAAGAGGCCCAAAACATACACTAGAAGAAAGATAGCTAATTTAATAAACGGTGCTGGGAAAATTGACTACCCACATACAGAAGATTGAATCCAGACCCATATTCTCACCATGTACTAATCTAAAATCAAAACAGATCAACTATCTAAATGTGAAAAAAGAAATGCTTAATCTGCCAAGAAGATAAAATAGGTAAAACTCTTGAGTAGTCTTTGCATAGACAAAGACCTTCTGAACAAAACCCAATTGTGCAAGAAATAGTACCAAGAATCAACGAATGGGATCACATTAAACAAAAAGCTTCTGCACAGCAAAGGAAACAACAGTGCTCCTTTTGGCAGCACATATACAAAGGAAACAAACAATAGAGTGAAGAAATAACCTACAAAATGGGGGGAAAGTTGCCAGCTATTCCTCAGGGGACTAATATCTAGAACACATCAAGAACTCGAAAACATTCACCTGCCCAAAATAAAAGACCCAATCAAAAAATAGGCAAGTGAAATGTACAGACAGTTCTCAGAAGTACAAATGTTCAACAAATATATGAAAAAATGTTCATCATCTCAGGTCATTAAAGAAATGGAAATTAAAACCACACTAATAATCCCAGCACTTGGGAGGCTGAGGCAGGAGAATCTCTGTGAGTTCAAGGCCAGCCAAGACTATATAGTGAGTTCAAGGCCAGCCTGAACTACATAGCAAAGCCCTGTCTCAAAACAAAAACAAAAACAAAAACAAAAAAACCTAAGATTCCATCTCACCACAGAAAGAATGGCTTCATCAAGTCAAATAACAAATGCTGACAAGGCTGTGGAGGGAATGTTGTTGGTGGGAATGTAAACTAGTACAACCACTATGGAAATAAGTATGGAGAGTCTTCAAATAATTAAGCTAGAAATTTCGTTTGACACAGCTATTCCCCTTCTAGGTATCTACCCAAAAGAATTAAAGTCATCATATTTCAGAGATATATGCATACCCATGTTTGTAGCAGTACAATTCATAATCGCTAAATGTTGGAAGTGGCCTGCATGACCATCAACAGATGAATACATAAAGCAAATGTGGTATTTATACACAGTGAAGTACTACTCTGCCATAAAGAAGGATAACCTACAGTCGCTTGTAAGAAACTGGATGCACTTTGATTGGAATTGCATTAAATCTGTATAGAAACTTAGGAAGTATGGTCATTTTCACTATGTTGATTCTTCCTACCCAAGAACATGGGATGTCCTTCCATTGTCTGAAATCCCTTTCAATTTCTTTTTTTAGAGTACTGTAGTTTTCACTGTAAAGATCTTTTACTTGCTTTGTTAGATTAATTCCTAAGTATTTCATTTTTTTATTCAATTGTGAAAGGTGTATCTTCCCTAATTTCTTTCTCAGTGAGTTTGTTATTTGTATATAGAAATGCTATTGATTTTTGTAATAGCTAAGTTTTAGAAACAATTCAAATGCCCAACAACTAATGAATGGCTGAAAAAGATGTGGGTTTTCTACACAAGGGAGTATTACTCTGCCATAAAAAGGGTAAACTTGAGACATTTATAAGTAAATGGATGCACCTTGAGAACATACTCTAAAGTGAAATAAATCAGACCCACATGAGTACATTTCGAATTGTTTCTCTGATATGAGAAACCATAAGTGTAAATAAGGACAAAAAGGTATAATAGATATTATGTAAAAGAAAGACAATATTCAATAGGGAAGAGAATTAGGAAGGGAGGAGTGGGGAAAGAAGGAAGGGAAAAAGAAAAGAAAGGGAAAAAAGGAAAAAATGGAAAATGTAAATAAATCTGTTGTAAATAAGGAGGGGAGGGGTAGTGGAAGGGAGGGATGGGGGGGAACAAAGATATATCATGTACAGGTACAAATCAACTATGATGAATGTGACCATTATGTATACAATGTACCAATACCTATTCTTGGTAAATAAAATTAAATTTAAAAATTAAAATAAAATTGTAAAAAAAAGAAAAGAAAATGGATGCCCCTTGAGACCATAATGTTAAGTGAAATAAACCAGACACATAAGCTTAAATATCACATGGTTTCTCTTATATGAAAATCCCCCCCAAAAAATAAAGAGCAAAATCATGGATAGATAATAAGTAGAGTGATAGGCCAGGCATGGTGGTACATGCCTATAGTCCCAGCACTGGGAGGCTGAGGCAGGAGGATAGCCCCAAGTTTGAGGCCAATCTGGGCTACATAGTGAGTTCAAGGGCAGCCTCAACTACACAGAATGACCTTGTCTCAAAATAAAAAATAAACTAGAAGAAGAGGAGGAGGAGCAGGAAAAGGGAAAGAAGAAAGCAAAGAGAAAGGTTAGGGGGAGGAGGAGAAGAAGAAGGAAGAATAAGGAGGAGGCAGAGGCAGAGAGGAAGGAGAGAGAGAGGGAAAAGAAAAGGGAGGGGAGGGAGAAGGAGGAGAAATAGTAGTAGTAGTAGTTGGGTGATAGATCTTTCTCATATGGGAAGGAGATTAAGAGATGAAAGGAGGGAGAGGGGAAGAGGCTGAAGAAAAAGAATTAAGATGTGTTGTGTACATGTACTAACTCCCCATGAGGAACATAATCACTGTGTATTGAAAACATACACTAATAGAAAAATAGAAACTAAAAAAACTACCTGGGCCCTTAAGAAGGAAGAGTCAAAGCCCACCCGAGGCTACTCCAAACTGTACACACCCAGAGGGAGGCTCCGAGGGATTTATATCTTGCCCCGGGGGGCTCATGCACCCAGAGATATATGACCCCACCAAGAGTGAATGTTTAAAACTGTCCCTCCTCTGTCTTCTCTGAGGCCTTCCCTGGCTTGGAGGTGAGAGGCCCCCTGCTGGCAGAGGTGAGTATCACGGTAGCATGGACCATGCATGGCTGAGCTGGGCCTGGCGACACCAAGATCTCACTGTGGGGCCACAGGTTTCTGACAGGCTTCCCTGAAAAAGTCACTTTGACTTATTGGAAAGCTCAGCTTTGGACATGGCCTTGCCCTGGACCAGAGACACCCAGAATGGGAAGGGGATATAGGCAGGTGAAAGCTGGGCTGAAGGCTGAGGACAGAGAGCAAGGGACACAGATTTGAATGCTGGTGGCACGCTCCTGTAATCCCGGCAGTTGAGAGGCTGAGGTAGGAGGATTCCTGTGAGCTTGAGGCCAGTCTGCGCTACATAATGAATTCAAAGCCAGTCTGAACTACATAGTGAGACCCTGTCTAAAAAAAATAAATAAATAAATAAATAAAATGCTGTGCCTAGAAATAAGGACAAATAGGGAGAGGATAATCAGGAAGTCCCTTGCAAAGGACTATGTTCAGGGCTGATGATAACACAGGGGCCTCCAGGGCCTCAGTTTCCTCCTCTGTTAGCTGGTGATAAAAGTAGAATTTACACTCTACTTTGGTATGAGAAAAGCACGGCTCATGTAAAGTGGTCACTTCGTGTCTGGCACAGAGTGATGCAAATGTTGACAGTATTATTATTGGGTGGGATTTTTTTGGTGGGTTTTTGTTTGTCTGTTTGAAACAAGGTCTCCCTAGAACTCACTGTGTATCCCAGGCTGGCCTCAAACTCACGGCAATCCTCCTGCCTCAGCCTTCCAAGAGCTGGGATTACAGGAGTGCACCACCACACCCCACAACAGTATTATTATTATTGTTGTTATTACTAGGCTCGCTCTATATCAATCAACTGTGACGTGTTAATGCCCCCCACAGAATGGGTACCCCGCTTAACTGGCCATTGATGGCTTTGAAAATGAAGGGGGCATGAGCCAAGGACTGAGGGCATCCTCTAAGAGCTGAAGAGGAAGGGGACAAATTCTCCCCGTTGAGCCCCCAAAGGAGCATGGCCTGCCATCCCGAGACTTCCGACCTCCAGAAGTATAATGAATGTGTATGTGTGTGGTTTCGTTTGGAGCCTTGCACGTGCTAGACAAGTGCTCTACCACTGAGCTACACCCCTCCCCTAAATTTATGTTAAGCCACTAAGTTTGTTGTTAATTTGTCACCCCAGCAATAGGAAACTAACTCAGGGGGAAATACACATCCTCCTTCCCTTCCTCCATCCCTCCCTCCCAGGCTCTTTGTGTCAGAATCACCCAGCCCTGCAGCCTACAAGATGGTGTCATTCGGATGCTGAGGTGGTGGCCTTGGCCCCTTGGCTGAGTGACAAGGGAGACTGAGGAGGGTGCAAGTCGCCTGGGGAGAATGTGAGGGACCCCAGAATCTCACAAAAGGTCAGGCCAGGAAAGCACTTGGAGCACAGGGAAACTCCTATCCTGCATGTCACCCACCACTACACTAACCCACACAGTGGTGGGTGGCGTGGGCGTCATGGGAATAGTGACAGTAACGTTCTGATGAGGGCTCCCAACTGTAGGTGTGTATAGTCCTGCTCTGTGCCATGTGGCACCCTCAGTGACCGACAGGTCATTTTACTTCACCCTCACATAACCCTTTGAGGAGGGAAATTTATCACCTTGATGACAGACAAACCAAGGGAGACACACAGCCTAAGTAGCTTGCCAATTGTGTGGCGCTGGGACAATTCAGCCTTGGACTGTGCCATTCCAGCCCCTGCTCTTACCAGCCCTGCTGCACTACACTGACAACTAGATCAATTGAATATAGGCCTGAGGAAGGTTATATTACACATTTTCCCCAAAAGATCACAACCACCCTGCCTGGTGGGCATCAGATCCATTTTATGGATGAGGATCAGAGACTCAACAAGAACTAGTGACTTACCCAAGGTTGACAACCAGGTTTTGGGGTCCAGGGTTTTTAAGTGGGACTCCCAAACCCACATATCTGGGTTATGATGGATGTAATGAGGCCCAAGGGGTGATGGACTCCACCATCTGAGGACAAGATGGGCAGGTCCTGTCCATGCCCTGACAGACAGGTGTCCCTACCTATGGCTGCCACCAGGAGACACAGAGACTCTGTATCCTCCAGGACAGAAGGCAAGACCTGAGCCCAGGGGAGCTTGGGAAGAACATAGGCCACCTACACTCAGACCAGGAAACTAAGGTTGCTGGGAGTCCAAGGCACCTTACTCCCACCTCTCACCACTCTTTGTGTTTCTTTCTTTTTCTTCCTGGAAATGTATAAAACAAAAAATAAAAATAAAAAATTTAAAAATTTAAAAAACCAAAAAATACATAGAAGACCCCAAGAATTCCACCAAAAAACTTCTAGATTTAATAACTAAATTCAGTTGCGTAGGTGGATACAAAGTCAACACCCAAAAGTCAATAGCATTCCTATATACCAATAACAGACTCACTGAGAAAGAAATAACAGAAGTTATTCCGTTCACAATTACATCGAAAAAAATGAAATACTTAGGAATCGATCTAACAAAACAAGTAAAAGATCTTTTCACTGAAAACTACAGTACTCTAAAAAAGGAAATTGAAAGAGATCTCAGACAATGGAAAGACATCCCATGTTCGTGGGTAGGAAGAACCAACATAGTG